>SJYC01015670.1:0-10179 GCA_006408675.1 Madoqua kirkii
ATCTCCCGGAGTTCACTCAAACTCATGTCCATCGAGTCCGTGATGCCATCCAGCCATCTCATCCTCTGTCATCCCCTTCTCCTCCTGCCCCCAATCCCTCCCAGCATCAGAGTCTTTTCCAGTGAGTCAACTCTTTGCATGAGGTGGCCAAAGTACTGGAGTTACAGTTAAAAGCTCCTGCACAATGAAGGAAACTATAAGAAAGGTGGAAAGACAGCCTTCAGAATGGGAGAAAATAATAGCAAATGAAGCAACTGACAGAGAATTCATTTTCAAAATATACAAGCAATGCCTGCAGCTCAACTCCAGAAAAATAAGCGACCCAATCAAAAAAGGGGCCAAAGACCTAAACAGACATTTCTCTGAAGAAGACAGACGGATGGCTAACAAACACACAAGAAAAGTTGCTCAACATCTCTCATTATCAGAGAAATGCAAATCAAAACCACAACGAGGTACCGTCTCACGCCTGTCAGAATGGCTGCGATCCAAAAGTCTACAACCGATAAATGCTGGAGAGGGTGTGGAGAAAAGGGAACCCTCTTACACTGTTGGTGGGAATGCAAACTAGTACAGCCACTATGGAGAACAGTGTGGAGAATCCTTAAAAAACTGGAAATAGAACTGCCAGATGACCCAGCAATCCCACTGCTGGGCATACACACCGAGGAAACCAGAACTGAAAGAGACACATGTCCCCCACTGTTCATCACAGCACTGTTTATAATAGCCAGGACATGGAAGCAACCTAGATGTCTACCAGCAGAGGAATGGATAAGAAAGCTGTGGTGCATATACACAATGGAATATTACCCAGCCATTAAAAAAACGGGGATGATCCAGAGAGATGATATGGGGTGAGAGGTGGGAGGGGGGTTTCAGCATTGGGAGCTCGTGTACACCTGTGGCTGATTCATGTCAATGTATGGCAAAACCAATACAGTATTGTAAAGTAGAATAAAGTAAAAATAAAATTTAAAAAAAAGAATGCCTTTAAATCAGTTCTAATGAGGTGGATGAAACTGGAGCCTATTATACAGAGTGAAGTAAGTCAGAAAGAAAAACACCAATATGGTATATTAACACATATATATGGAATTTAGAAAGATGGCAACAATGACCGTATATGCAAGACAGCAAAAGAGACTCAGATGTACAGAACAGACTTTTGGACTCTGTGGGTGAAGGTGAGGGTGGGATGATCTGAGAGAATAGCGTTGAAACATGTATACTATCATATGTGAAACGGATCACCAGTCCAGGTTCGATGCATGAGACAGGGTGCTTGGGGCTGGTGCACTGGGACGACCCAGAGGGATGGGACGGGGAGGGAGGTGGGAGGGGGTTTCAGGATGGGGAACACATGTACACCCGTGGCGGATTCATGTCAATGTATGGCAAAACCCACCACAATATTATAAAGTCATTAGCCTCCAATTATAATAAATAAATAAATTTTAAAAAATATAACTGGATCTCACACACACACACACACACACAAATACTGGAGTGGGTTGCCACTTCCTCCTCCAGGGGATCTTCCCAACCCAGGGAAGCCTGTGGTGCCTCTTCTATATCCTGCATTGGGAAATGGATTCTTCTCCACTCGTGCCACCTGGGAAGCCCCATCTTTGTAACAATAGTTGGTTCTATGTCATATCCTTTAATAAATATGAAAACACTTTGATCTTCACCTTTTTTTTAGTGACTGTAACTTTTTTCTCTTACCAAAAGGTCTCCAATGCTCACCCACGATGTTGCATACTTCAGCTCTTTATTCCCTCCTGGAGAAGGCTTTCTGCACTGGGCAGACTTCAGGTCAGGTCAAAAACAGACACATAAACCGTCCTTAGGAATGCGGATGTGCTCAAGGCCGGGCTGATCTTTCCTTCTGCTCCCTGCTGGGGAAGCTGGGGAGTGCTGTTTTTCCAGATTGCAGAATGATGGGTTGTCCTCCCCAAGTTACGATGCTCCCGAGTCCACTGTTTTTTACTGAGATCCAGCCATTTTGCTGGAACAAATGCTGCCTGGGTTGCGCCAAGCCTTCGGTTAATTTCCAGATTCACGCTGAAGTTATTTTATGACGACTTTTTCCAGCTGTCTCACTGATTTTACAGGGAAGGGAAATTACGCTGGTCCTTACCTTGCCATTTTCACCGCTGTCAACTTGATTGCTTTCATTGATAAACCCTTATGAAATAGATGGTAACGCTGGCCACAGGTTTTCCCTCCCTTGTACCCATGTCCTGTTCTGATGTCAATCTGTCATTACTCTCTGTGACCGCTGAAATCTCCGGATCCACTTTCTGCCTCTGGGTTTGGCCATGGAACTTGTCTGCAGCAGAAAGTCGTATACACACACCCGCACAGACTTGAAATGTATCTGTACCTGGGGCTGCCCTCGCCTCAGTTCAGTTCAGTTCAGTCGCTCAGTCGTGTCCGACTCTTTGCAACCCCATGAACTGCAGCACGCCAGACCTCCCTGTCCATTACTAACTCCCGGAGTCCACCCAAACCCATGTCCATCAAGTCGGTGATGCCATCCAGCCATCTCATCCTCTGTCATCCCCTTCTCCTCCTGCCCTCAATCTTTCCCAGCATTAGGGTCTTTTCCAATGAGTCAGCTCTTCTCATCAGGTGGCCAAAGTACTGGAATTTCAGCTTCAACATCAGTCCTTCCAATGAACACCCAGGACTGATCCCCTTTAGAATGGACTGGTTGGATTTCCTTGCAGTCCAAGGGACTCACAAGAGTCTTCTTCAGCACCACAGTTCAAAAGCATCAATTCTTCAGTGCTCAGCCTTCTTTATAGTCCAACTCTCACATGACTACTGGAAAAACCACAGCCTTGACTAGACGGATCTTTGTTGGCAAAGTAATGTCTCTGCTTTTTAAGATGCTCTCTAGGTTGGTCATAACTTTCCTTCATCAGTTCAGTTCAGTTCAGTCGCTCAGTCGTGTCCGACTCTTTGCAACCCCATGAACTGCAGCACGCCAGACCTCCCTGTCCATTACTAACTCCCGGAGTCCACCCAAACCCATGTCCATCAAGTCGGTGATGCCATCCAGCCATCTCATCCTCTGTCATCCCCTTCTCCTCCTGCCCTCAATCTTTCCCAGCATTAGGGTCTTTTCCAATGAGTCAGCTCTTCTCATCAGGTGGCCAAAGTACTGGAATTTCAGCTTCAACATCAGTCCTTCCAATGAACACCCAGGACTGATCCCCTTTAGAATGGACTGGTTGGATTTCCTTGCAGTCCAAGGGACTCACAAGAGTCTTCTTCAGCACCACAGTTCAAAAGCATCAATTCTTCAGTGCTCAGCCTTCTTTATAGTCCAACTCTCACATGACTACTGGAAAAACCACAGCCTTGACTAGACGGATCTTTGTTGGCAAAGTAATGTCTCTGCTTTTTAAGATGCTCTCTAGGTTGGTCATAACTTTCCTTCCAAGGAGCAAGTGTCTTTTAATTTCATGGCTGCAATCACCATCCGCAGTAATTTTGGAGCCCCCCAAAATAAAGTCTGACACTGTTTCCACTGTTCTCCCATCCACTGGCCATGAAGTGGTGGGACCGGATGCCACGATCTTAGTTTTCTGAATGTTGAACTTTAAGCCAACTTTTTCACTCTCCTCTTTCACTTTCATCACGTTGAAACCACTGGGTTGGACAAGGCTTGAGGACAAGCTTGGACCAGCCTCCTTCCTGGAGAATGAGGGGGCCACACGGAGAGGGGAACCCCGAGCTTCCCACCGTCACAGGTGCAGTATGAGTAAGCCAGTCACCTCATACAGACGCCAGAGCCAAGATTCACATAGACAGCTCCTGACAGGAAACAGCCACGCGGCACAGCCTGAATGTCAAGGTCAGGGGCTAAATAAATGGGTACTGCATGAAGCCAGTAAGTTCTGTGATGCTGGGACACCTTATGTCTATTCATCATCCTCCCTCTTTACCCCTATGAAAATAAATACCTACACACCAGAGGGGGAAAAAAAGGAACCATTCAGGCAGGCTCTCTCACAACACTAAAATGGTTATGTTCTGATCCAGGCATGACCATGGGAACTTCCAAAATATCCTGACTACAACTGCATCTGAAGATGCTGGGGATGAATGAAGCTTGGGGGTGAGCTCACGGAGGGGTCAGTATTACCGTCTTTCTACTTCGGTGTTTGCTTGAAATTTTCCACCCTACAATGCTTAAAAAAAAATAAATACGGATAGCAACGGCCTTGCGCTCTTTGTATCCTGTGTTTCCATTTGGAATAACGGCGACGAGAGTGAATTTTAAAATGTCGATGTTCACCCAGTGCCTCTCTCAAGAAACATATCACACTATTCATTCTAAGCTTTCTTTTCACATTTCTAAGGTGTCAAAGGGCAGGTTGAAAGCATCTTCCTGTCAACATGAACACCCTTCAGTCCCATGCAAAGTATAAAGAAATGATCCTTAGTAATATCACATGTAATGTAAAAATAAAAATTAAAAGGCACAGTCTGCTCCAAGTTCATGTCACATTTTGTGCTTGAGGGCAGTGTCTTGCTTTTCCAACACCTAAGATACTGGCTGGAAAGATGGAAGGCCAGGAGGAGAAGGGGATCCCAGAGAATGAGATGGTTGGGTGGCACCACCGACTCAACAGACATGAGCTTGAGCAAGCTCCGGGAGTTGGTGATGGACAGGGAGGCCTGGCGTGCTGCAGTCCGTGGGGTGGCAAAGAGTCAGACACGACTGAGCTACTGAACAACAAGATATTGGGAACCAAACTGGACCACATGGTAATCAGAGGGTTGAGTTTTGTGTTGGAAAGAGCCCTCTATTTCTCTGCCAAGATAGGAGAAAATGTAGGGCAATGTGATTAACTCCCCACATTGGCAAATCCATATTTTACGGTTCAGGAAAATATTCTTCTACCGACTAGGAAATGATTTAGGGTACTATTTCAGGTTGCTTTTGTCCTTATAAACTACAATTAAAACAGTAGGCAAGATGCATCAGAATGGGTTTAAATGTGGTCCTGCCGAAAACACTTTCTAATTAGGTAATCTTCTCTTATTGGAAGAATTAAAATACATTTCTTCGAAATTGTGTTTGATCATGATGGTGCCTGAAAATTCAGCAAGCACTTGTCACAATCTTCCATTCTCAGGCACTGGAGGGACTTACATCATGAACACTGAATCATTTTATGCTGGAATTCAGTCTTCACAATTTGTGATTTAGAGTCCCATTCATCCACTTGGTCAAAACCGTTTTCCTCCTTGAAAGTGGAAAGGGAAAGTGAAAGTCACTCAGTCGTGTCTGACTCTTTGCAACCCCATGGACTGTACATGGGGTTCTCCAGGCCAGAATACTGGAGTGGGGAGCCTTTCCCTTCTCCAAGGAATCATCCCAGCCCAGGGATCAAACCCACCTCTCCCCCATTGCAGGCAGATTCTTTACCAGCTGAGCCATCAGGGAAGCCCAACCCAGCCTCCAGGGCTGCTAGCAAGCCCCGTTCTGTCACGGCCGTCAATTTCTAGAAAGGGCACCTTGTCATCTAGCTGTTAGGACTCCTGCCAGATCTCACCGAAAGAGAACCCAAGGGCCCGGTCACTTCCTAGAACAAATCACCACATCTTTGGAAGGGATGTCTGGCATTGATAGGAAACGTCCAGGCCGTGGAGAAGCAGAGAGGCCGTCTTCTGCAGAGACGTACGTATTTTTCGACCATGGTACGTGACGATCTGACGCTGGACCCCCTGCACGAAGGGCACCTTGTCATCTAGCTGTTAGGACTCCTGCCAGATCTCACCGAAAGAGAACCCAAGGGCCCGGTCACTTCCTAGAACAAATCACCACATCTTTGGAAGGGATGTCTGGCATTGATAGGAAACGTCCAGGCCGTGGAGAAGCAGAGAGGCCGTCTTCTGCAGAGACGTACGTATTTTTCGACCATGGTACGTGACGATCTGACGCTGGACCCCCTGCACGTTCCAGACATATGAGACACTTAAGGGTGAGGGTCAGAGATTCTGGTTCCTCCGCTGCCCCGGCGTGAACCAGTTGTGTGGACGGGAGCATTCATCAAGCGATTTCTCACGCAATCTCTAGGGTCATCAAAGGCGGACGATTACGGGGTAACTGCCACGCTGCGACCCGTGGCAACTCCGGTCCTCCGACCTCCACTTTATCATCTTTTAAGAGAAACGCGCCATAAACAGGAGTGGCGATGATTAAGCTTTGCTTCAACGTCCAACACTAATCTTCCTCTCCCTCTCCCGCCGGAAGGTGGTAAATCACCGTCTCATTTCCGCTTGGCCGTTCTCTTCAAATTGTCATCCTTGTAGAATTTCAGCAGCTATACACAGGCAGCACCAATGTTAGTCCCGGAAAACCTCTAACATTGCTGTGATGGAAACTGCACAATATGGCCTTAAATATTTTTTTCCCCCTAACACGAGTTGCCCTTTAAAACATCGCCATGGGAAAACAATACCACTATATAATTTTTTTTTTTTTTTTTGCACCAGAATTCACTGAACACTCTTGGGCTGAAAACAAAAAGGGCAGACAATACAAAGGATGAAAGGTCAGAAGGGGGTTTCCTGGCATTTAAATGAATAATAGGAGGATGCAAATAAATGTCACTGTTTTCACTATGTGGTCTTTTTACTTTAAACACAGTGTCAAAAATTTTTAACGTACAATTAAAGAAGGTTAAACATTTTGAACACATTGAAAAGGGCAGGCAATGTAGGGTTTGTTGCTATCATTAAAGCAGAGACACTGACCTTGTATAATCCTTGCTAAGTTTCCATGTGCTGTAACATGTTACCCAGTGATTTCTTTCTTTATTTTTACCTCCCTGATGGGCATGCAGAAAAGGTTAGGAAATGTGTACATTTCTGAAGAGACAATCAACCTAAATGTTAATTTTTGTGTTTTTAAAAAATTTGTTTGTTTGGTCCTCCGGGCCCAAAGCCATTCTCGTTTTTCTTCTCCTGGAACAACCTAAAGTATCTTTCTAAGCCTGCATAAGCCTCAACTATTCCAGAGTCCAAAATGTTCCAAGATTCCTTAGGACATAATCTCGAAGTGGGGGAAAAATGAGAGATGAAATGTTTGGAAAAATTTAATCATTATTGCTTTGCAGAGAGAGAGGGGTGGCATAAGTAAGTCAAAAAGAACACACTTGGATAGGCAGAGACGACATTTGAACCCTCGGGCACTCAAGCAACAAAAGGATTCTTCCTGGCTCACCCTAGACGAGCTTCCCCGGTGGCTCAGATGGTAGGAAACAGGCTTGCTGATGCAGGAGACCTCAGTTCGAGCCCTGGGTCGAGAAGATCCCCTGGAGAAGGAAATGGCAACCCATTCCAGTATTCTGGCCTGGACAGTCTCATGTGGACAGAGGAGCCTGGAGGGCTACAGTCCACCAGGTTGCAAAGAGTCGGACAGAAGTGAGTGAGTAACACTTTCACCCTAGATGCTCAGTGTGGGTCCTCTGAGGCTCTGCTTGGTATCATCTTCACCTAGAGGCCCAACCTCTATCTGAGATGCTGGAAATTTCTCTCCCAGCAACAGGCCCCGCAGCTGTCAACTAACAAGGGACATTTCTCCCAACACACAAGGTCACTGCGTCTGAGGACCACGGATCACGCCACAGGTCTTTACAAATCAACACATTGCTGGCTGTCTCGCAATCAGTGCACACACACAAAACCACGTGTCTGTTTCCTTGGATGCAACAAAGCGGCTCCACCAAGCTGATCTCTGTTTTAATGAGCAGGACCCTCATCACACCATCTCCTTCACTCCTGAAGCAACCCAGGTCTACGTGTTAGCTCACGGATTCGATGCTTGGGTTGAGTTCACACAGTGTTCTCCAGTCCTCACCGTCAGGCCGATCAAAATAACAAGTTCGATCGATGACTTACGTATCCAGCTCTCTCTACACCACAGTCTGACCAAGGCTGCCATGTATGGTGGCTCAGGTTGTGCACTGAACAGAGGAAAGGACGCTTCCTATGGTGGAGTGCGCGTGTCACCCCCGGAGTTGTGCAGTGGGCAGCACACACATGGAGACTGAAAATCTATCCATTTACTGTTTTAAACGAAAGCATCACGGCATAAATCTGAGCACAAAGCATATTTACTTACTTTTTTTTTGTATGTTTCCCCATCTGTAATAAGAGAATCACAACATCTGATAGAGATGTGTGTGTGCGCATGCTAAGGCTTCAGTTGTGTCCGACTCTTTGTGAACTGTAGCCCCATGAACTGTAGCCCACCAGGCTCCTCTGTCCTTGGGATTCTCCAGGCAAGCATACTGGAGTGGGTTGCCATGCCCTTCTCTAGGGGATCTTCCAGAACCCAGGACTGAACTCGTGTCTCCTGAATTGCAGGTGGATTCTTAACTACCAGCACCAGCTGGGAAGCCCCTGATAGAGATGTAGTGAAGATTCCAAGTCCATGAACCCACAGAAGCACCAGGAATCAGGCCTGGGATGAAGGAGTCGAATCAAACATCACTCCACAGGCCAGCCTATCAGAGCAACGCGTGGGCCCGGGGGCCTTTTCCCACTTCACCTTCAGGGCGACGAAATTTGCTGCGGAAACTCACTTATCTCTGCTTCTGACGGTACAGCTGGGAACGCGTCTCCTTGATACAAGCGCTAATGGATGGGCTGTCTGATGACTCTCTCTCTCTCAGCAGTCACCAACCCGACGCTTTTGATGAAATGCCACGAGTGCCCTTTTCGGAATTATCTGCAACTCTTAACTTCTCCCAACCTTTTCATACGGCACTTGTCACCTTTGCTGAGAGGACTACAGGACACTGCTTTCCAGTCTGGCTGGAAAAATGCTCCTCAGATTTTAACACGGAACTGATGCCCTCGTAAACTGAATGTTTGCGATGCTGACTTTCAAAGGGGAGCACAGGAAACAGGCATCTCGTGGTTTAATTGGATATATTAAACACAAGCTACATGGCACTATTTCAAAGGTTGCTGAAAGGAATTGTTGTAAAAACATTACGTCATCTTTTGATCTTTTTTTCTAAGGACAAAATCTGATCAACAAAAACTGAAATATGACCTTCACTGGACTCTTTCACATAGGCAGAGGAAATATTTTTGAAGGTATTTCAAAAGTGATAAGGTTTGCAGGGCATTAAAAAAATATTCCCTGCAGGACACCTGGTCCTGTCTAAAAGTTGTATCAGACATTTGGTGCATCAGACATTTGGTCCAGAAGACGTCTGGTCCACACCAAACAGTTCTTAAAATTCAGTCCTATCGAAAATGTCCACAAGCAGGTGTGCCACACCAAACGATTTTGGACGGGATGAAATATCAAGGACCTTTCGGTGTGGAGCGAGAAGTCTCCATGGGCATTCTGAAAAGGGCTGAAGATAACCAAACATCAAGAACCTTTCTGAGGGCTGCCCAGGTGGTCCAGTGGTTAAGAATTCACCTGCCAGTCTGCAGGGGACACAGGTTCAATCCCTGGTCCAGGAAGATCCCACATCCTGGGTAGCAACTAAGCCCGTGGGCCACAACTATGGAAGTCCGTGTGTACCGAGGGCTCGTGTTCTACAATGAGAGATGTCACTGAGATAAGAAGCTTCTGCGCCACAACTAGAGAGGACCTCCCCCAACCTTTGCAACCGGAGCAAGGCTGCAGGTAGACCCTGCACAGCCAAAAATAAAAGAAGAAAATTTAAGAAGAAACTTTTGATACGAATTAAATGAGCATTTTGGACAGGGCCAAATCTGAATGTTTTGCTAACTAAAATACTTTATAAAAAAAATGACCGAGTCCCTTTGGTTCACCCAAAACTATCACAACATTGTCAATTGGCTACATCTCAATGCTGCTGCTGCTGCTAAGCCGCTTCGGTTGTGTCCGACTCTGTGCGACCCCATAGACGGCAGCCCACCAGGCTCCCTCTTCCCTGGGATTCTCCAGGCAAGAACACTGGAGTGGGTTGCCATGTCCTTCTCCAATGCATGAAAGTGAAAAGTGAAAGTGAAGATGCTCAGTCATGTCCGACCCTCAGCAACCCCACGACCCCTCAATATACATTTTTTTTAAAAAGCTTTTTAAAAATGTATTCATTACGGAGTAAGAAATGGCAAACCCATTCCAGTATTCTGCCTGAAAAATTACATGGACATAGGAGCTTG
>SJYC01015673.1:0-32368 GCA_006408675.1 Madoqua kirkii
TGCTGCTGCTGCTGCTGCTGCTAAGTCGCTTCAGTTGTGTCCGACTCTGTGCAACCCCACAGAAGGCAGCCCACCAGGCTCCCCCATCCCTGGGATTCTCCAGGCAAGAACACTGGAGTGGGTTGCCATTTCCTTCTCCAATGCAGGAAAGTGAAAAGTGAAAGTGAAGTCGCTCAGTCGTGTCCAACTCTTAGCGACCCCGTGGACTGCAGCCCACCAGGCTCCTCCGTCCATGGGATTTTCCAGGCAAGAGTGCTGGAGTGGGGGGCCATCGCCTTCTCCACCGCTGCCATTAGTGAGACTGAAAGATGAGCTGTACCTAAAAGAACCAAGCTGATCCTGATCAGACCACTGAGGATCAGTTTCAAAATGACATTCAGGGCTGCTGGGCTGTTTCTGCAAGGAAGCGCCCTCCCTCCGTCTTTAAAAGCTTTTCCAGGCTGACTGTCAGGGAGTCAGCCTTTGGACAGATGTCCCCCGCCCCTGCCCCTGGCTGAGAGCATCCCAAATAAAGCCAACTCTTCCTTCTGTTGGCCCAGCCTGCAGCTCCCCCATGACCTAAGAGGCAAGCAACTCCCGGGCAGAGAACTCAGTATATTCTGCCCACCGACAGGCGTCCAGTCCAGCAGGTGCCACGCAGTAGGTGCTCAATAAATACGCGTAGAACAAATGAGCAGACAGAGATGCTGAGCAAACAGCTGCAGGGAGCCCTGAGGGACAGCCGCCACCGTGCCTGAGCTTCAGGGCACGATCTCCAAAGGAGACAAGATTAAAAAAAAGAAACCCACAGTTTCCTCAGACCCGTTGAGGAGATGGATGATCCTGGCATTGAAAGACTCATTTTCCCTCCTCTGCTGCTCGCTCGAGGCAGAAGACAGTATGAGCTGCCTCAGAGGAAATGGCCTGGTGTCTGTCTCAGCAGCAAATTTGATCCCCAGGCCAGCTGCCTCTCAGCATCTGGGTCTGGTTTTTCTCACTTACCCCTATTTTCTGCCCCTTCCTGTTTATTCCTCCACATAACTGGGTTTCCCCAGCTCCTGATCCAGTATGTTCCTTCCGGCCCCTGTAAGTGGAGCAGGCTGGCTTTACTTAAATACAGTTCGGCAAGGTTCAGAGCGTCTTTAAGCAGCCAAGAGCCCCGGAAACTTGGTTCTTTCTTTCAGGCTCAGTATAAAAGGAAGCGGGAACGTGGACACGCTGCTATGTTTAAGACGCATAACCAACAAGGACCTACTGTATAGCACAGACAACTCCGCCCAGTATTATGCAGTAAGCTACATGGGAAGAACATGTGAAAAGGAACAGATACGTGAATAACTGAATCACGGCGCTGTGCACCGGAAACCAAATATACTCACATGGATGCCTGAGTCAAAACTTAAAGCCACACGTTTTGAATACATGCTGAACAGGAAATTTAAGCTCAAAATTCCCATCATCACATAACCAAAGTTAGCCGTGTTCTAATAATGCTTTCGTGAGTTCTCCTAAAATGTAATGGGAATAATGATCTCACATGATGATAAAGTTAAGCCATTCAATGTGCTGAGACACCTAAATTACAGAATCATTAGAATTATAGAATTATTCAATTATGGAGAAGACATTGTACATAAAAGCTGAAAGGGATTCATGTTTTAAGAGAGTAGACAATGTTCTGGCTCCAATCGTTCGGAAAAATGAGTTTTTAACAAGTCTGGAATTGTAAGGTAGTGAAAGTGTCAGCAGCTAAGTCCTGTTCCTCTTTTCGAGCCTGTGGACTGTAAGCCCAGAGGTTCCTCTGACCATGGGATTCTCCAGGCAAGAATACTGGAAAGGGTTGCCATTTCCTTCTCCAGGGGGATCTTCCTGACCCAGGGACTGAACCCAGGTCTCCCGCATCGCAGGCAGAGTCTTTACCGTCTGAGCCACATGGGAAGGCCAGATACATCATCATTTTTAAAACCAGCTCGCTCTTAGGGAAAAAAATAAATGAAGGCTTCTCATCACCTCGACGTGCTGAGACAACCAAGCTACAGAATCATTAAAATGACAGAATCGTTCAATTATTATAGAGAAGACGCTGTATACAAAAGCGAAAAGAGATTCATATTTTAAGAAAAGAAACAGCCTTCTGGCCCTAATATCCAATTATTATGGAGAATACATTATATACAAAAGCTGAAAGGGATTCATGTTTTAAAAGAGTAGAAACAGTATTCTGGCTGTACCGTTTTGGAAAAAATGAGCATTTAAGAAGTCTGCAATTGTAACAGGTAGTGAAAGCATCAATTGCTAAGGCATGTCCGATTCTTTGCGACCCTGTGGACTGTATGTAGCCCACCAGGCTCCTCTGTCCATGGGATTCTCCATGCAAGAACACAGGAGTGGGCTGCCATTTCCTTCTCCAGGTGGAGGTCTTCCAGACCCACGATTGGAACCTGGGTCTCCTGCTTTATAGGTGGATTCTTCACTGTCAGAGCCCACCAGGAAAATGTAGGCATCCAACCTCACCAAGACAAACACGAGTTGGATCTCCCCAAGGCTGCCACCTCATTCTAGGAGAGGGGCACCAGTGCCCTGCTGGAAAGCTCTAGCTTCTCTGAGCGAGGAACGCGGTTGACATCTGCTGTGTCCGCCAGTTGCCATGGTGCAGACGCTCCCCACAAGGCTGACTTCCAGGTAGGAATGTGTTCCTCACAAGCTGGTGAGATTCCTCAGCCGTCAGGGGCTGGCTCTGGCTCACTGCTGTCCTGGACCTATATTTACAAACCCTGAGCCTAAATGTCTCTCTTCTTTTCTAACCAAGTATCTGGAGCTCAAGATACTTTGGAGCTCAAGGTGGCAATATTCTTGCCTCTAAGAATTACAGAAAGCGTTCCCCAGGTGGTGGTGACCACAATCTCCTATGAGCACAGATCTCAGGTGATCCAAGCCCATCTCTCCTAAACAGTACTAGTTCAACGTCTGTGAAGTGCCCACAGTCTCCTACCAACATAGATCTGAGATGATCCAAGTGATGTCCCCCACCTAGGACTGGTTTAGGTTCTATGTTAACCCATAGACTCTTGCCGATATAGATCCAGAAGCGCAAACAGAAGTCGCTCAGTCGTGTCCGACTCTTTGCGACCCCGTGGACTGTAGCCTGCCAGGCTCCTCTGTCCATGGGATT
Organism: Madoqua kirkii; assembly: GCA_006408675.1. Classification (NCBI taxonomy): domain Eukaryota; kingdom Metazoa; phylum Chordata; class Mammalia; order Artiodactyla; family Bovidae; genus Madoqua; species Madoqua kirkii. The sequence continues at coordinate 3,152 of SJYC01015673.1, forward strand.
CTCTAGGCAAGAATACTGGAGTGGGTTGCCATTTCCTTCTCCAGGAGATCTTCCTGAACCCGGATCTCCTGCATTGGAGGCAGATGCTTTAACCTCTGAGCCACGAGTGACCTTAAGGTCCTCAGCCTGCCTTTGGTCTGTGAAAAGCCTTGAGCCAAAGAATAAGTTTAGTCAGAGTTCAAGCAAATTCAAGGAAAGCTCAAAGGCTTTATGGAGAAGGGAACGGCACCCCACTCTAGGATTCTTGCTTGGAGAATCTCATGCACAGAGGAGCTTGGCGGGCTACGGTCCATGGGGTTTCAAAGAGTCAGACACGACCGAGTGACTTCACTCTCACGCACTGGAGAAGGAAATGACAACCCACTCCAGTGTTCTTGCCTGGAGAATCCCAGGGACAGGGGAGCCTGGTGGGATGCAGTCCATGGGGTTGCAAAAAGTTGGACATGACTGCAGTGACTTAGCACCAAAGGCTATATAGATAATATTCTGAGCCAGGTCTCATGAGCTGATTTATAGATAGTGACACCCCCACTAAGGGGAAGACGTTAACTCCATGACAACTGGATTGTAACCATGATCTGCTGCTGCTGCTAAGTTGCTTCAGTTGTGTCCGACTCTGTGCAACCCCACAGAAGGCAGCCCACCAGGCTCCCCCATCCCTGGGATTCTCCAGGCAAGAACACTGGAGTGGGTTGCCATTTCCTTCTCCAATGCAGGAAAGTGAAAAGTGAAAGTGAAGTCGCTCAGTCGTGTCCAACTCTTAGCGACCCCGTGGACTGCAGCCCACCAGGCTCCTCCGTCCATGGGATTTTCCAGGCAAGAGTGCTGGAGTGGGGGGCCATCGCCTTCTCCACCGCTGCCATTAGTGAGACTGAAAGATGAGCTGTACCTAAAAGAACCAAGCTGATCCTGATCAGACCACTGAGGATCAGTTTCAAAATGACATTCAGGGCTGACTGGGCTGTTTCTGCAAGGAAGCGCCCTCCCTCCGTCTTTAAAAGCTTTTCCAGGCTGACTGTCAGGGAGTCAGCCTTTGGACAGATGTCCCCCGCCCCTGCCCCTGGCTGAGAGCATCCCAAATAAAGCCAACTCTTCCTTCTGTTGGCCCAGCCTGCAGCTCCCCCATGACCTAAGAGGCAAGCAACTCCCGGGCAGAGAACTCAGTATATTCTGCCCACCGACAGGCGTCCAGTCCAGCAGGTGCCACGCAGTAGGTGCTCAATAAATACGCGTAGAACAAATGAGCAGACAGAGATGCTGAGCAAACAGCTGCAGGGAGCCCTGAGGGACAGCCGCCACCGTGCCTGAGCTTCAGGGCACGATCTCCAAAGGAGACAAGATTAAAAAAAAGAAACCCACGGTTTCCTCAGACCCGTTGAGGAGATGGATGATCCTGGCATTGAAAGACTCATTTTCCCTCCTCTGCTGCTCGCTCGAGGCAGAAGACAGTATGAGCTGCCTCAGAGGAAATGGCCTGGTGTCTGTCTCAGCAGCAAATTTGATCCCCAGGCCAGCTGCCTCTCAGCATCTGGGTCTGGTTTTTCTCACTTACCCCTATTTTCTGCCCCTTCCTGTTTATTCCTCCACATAACTGGGTTTCCCCAGCTCCTGATCCAGTATGTTCCTTCCGGCCCCTGTAAGTGGAGCAGGCTGGCTTTACTTAAATACAGTTCGGCAAGGTTCAGAGCGTCTTTAAGCAGCCAAGAGCCCCGGAAACTTGGTTCTTTCTTTCAGGCTCAGTATAAAAGGAAGCGGGAACGTGGACACGCTGCTATGTTTAAGACGCATAACCAACAAGGACCTACTGTATAGCACAGACAACTCCGCCCAGTATTATGCAGTAAGCTACATGGGAAGAACATGTGAAAAGGAACAGATACGTGAATAACTGAATCACGGCGCTGTGCACCGGAAACCAAGCTCACACTGTTCATCAAGTATACTTCAATAGAAAATAAGAAGCTAAAAAAAAAAAAAAGATGGGGAGGACCACATCTCTCCTTTATGAGATGGCTCAGATTTAAAAGAGATGGTTGGATGGCATCACCGACTCAATGGACATGAGTCTGAGGAAACCCCGGGAGTTGGTGATGGACAGGGACGCCTGGCGTGCTGCAGTCCATGGGGTCACAAAGAGCTGGACACGACTGAGCAAACGAACTGAACTGAACTTATTCAGATTTAAACGCTGCCAGCTGTTTAGTCACCAACTCACATCTGACTCTTTGCAACCCCATGGACTGCAGCCCGCCAGGCTCCTCTGTCCGTGGGATATCCCAGGCAAGAGTACTGGACTGGGTTGCCGTTTCTCCTCCTCCAAAAATGCTGCCAATTCACCTAAAAAAAGAGACAGCATGCCTATGGATGTCAGGAGTGATGGGCACATGGATGAGACAGGTAAATAGGGTCCTTCCCAGCCTAGAATTGTGAGCGTGCGGTTTTGCCACATTTATCTTCCAGAACTTATCAGACGGAAGTCATACAGATTTAAAATGTAAAATCTTCCAGAAGTTATCTCAGGGAACTCTTCCAGCTTTAAAGGATAAACTTTCAAGGGTAAACCTGGTCTGATTTCTGTGGACAAAGCAAGGATCACAATCTTCTACCTGAACAATAACGGAGCAGCTGCTCTTTAAATGATGTCTTGGGTCACTGGGTGACGAGGATGGGGTCAGGACTGTGCTGAAATCCAGTATGAGAATCCCCTGAATTTAAGAATGAGTCATCAGCTGGCAGCATGGTGATCAGATGCTGTGGGAGAATCCCCCATCTGGGAGCAGAACCCAAAACATGTTACAGAAAAGGAGAGCTTCATTCCCTCTCTCAAGAGGCACCCAAGAGTCTAACATCAGCGTCGACTCTAAGATATACAACAGGGATGTAAAAGGTGCTGGGTCCCCACAGACGCCTAGGCATCTCAGTGATGGGATGGTGCTGGCTCAGTCGCTCAGTCACGTCCGACTCTTTGTGACCCCATGGACTGCAGCACACCAGGCCTCCCTGTCCATCACCAACTCCCGGAGCTGGCTCAAACTCATGTCCATTGAGTGGGTGATGCCATCCAGCCATCTCATCCTCTGGCGTCCCCTTCTCCTCCCGCCTTCAATCTTCCCCAGCATCAGGGTGTTTTCTAAAGAGTCACTTCTTTGCATCCCGTGTCCCAAGTACTGGAGCTTCAGCTTCAGCATTAGTCCTTCCAATGAATCTTCAGGACCGATTTCCTCTAGGATGGACCGGTTGGATCTCCTTGTACTGTAATTTTACATTTAGTTAGTTAGTTAAGTAACTCAGTTGTGTCTGACTCTTTGCGACCCCGAGGACTGTAGCCTACCAGGCTTCCATCCATGGGATTCTTCAGGCAAAAGTGCTGGAGAGGGTTGCCATTTCCTTCTCCAATTTTACGTTTACATGTATGAAAACCAGATGCGGGACTATTGCTACACATACGATCATCACTTGATTCCACTTGGGCCTTTAGGCTCGTTAGAAATGCGCCTTTTGGGACGTCTGTGCTGGTCCAGTGGTTAAGAATCCGCCTGGCCATGCAGGAGATGCAGGTTTGATCCCTGGCCTGGGAAGATCCCACTTGCCGTGGAGCAGCTGAACCTGTGTGCCTCAACTACTGAACCTGTGCTTGAGAGCCAAGGAGCCACAATTACTGAGCCCACGGGCTGCAACCGCTGAAGCGTGAGTGCCCTACAGCCCGAGCTCTGCAGCGAGAGAACCCCCTGCCATCATAAGCCTGCGAACCGCGAGCAGAGAGCGGCCCCTGCTCAGCACAACGAGAGAAAGCCTCCAGAGAGCCACAGAGACCCGGCGCAACCAGAGACACACACCTGAATAGAGAAAAGCTTAATAAAAGGAAATGCACCTTTATATCTGCCGTCAGCAGACCCAAAGTGTGGAGTACATCTTGTCACTGACACAGATGTGAAACACAGTGGGTCTGGGAACCTCAATGGCATCAACACATCTGAGCGTTGTCTTAAAACATCTACGGCTAGCAGACACACACAGAGAATCTGTGAGCAAACAGACGGACAGATGGGCAGGTCACGCCCTGCCGCCTCTGAGGCTCAGGGGACAAGGTCGGGTAGGCATCTGAAGCCACCCAGCACCAGTGCAAAGCTAGAAGACCGCAAGCAGGGGAGAGCCGGCATGTGAGGGGCATCGCGGGAGGTGGGTAAGCATTAACCAGGAAGGACAAGAAAGTCGTTCCAAGCAGAGGGAACCGCCAGCAGAGACAAGGCATGCCAGAGCAGAGGGGCTCTTGGGCAGAAACTCAGATGGAAGGAGCAGCTGGGTGGCTGGCGGCCCGGGAGGAAGCAGCTTCAGAACCTTGCCGACCACTGGCATGTCCTCTGCCCCCCGGCCCCAGGAGGAAGGAGCCAGCAAGCTCTGGCACAGAGCTGGGCGACTGCCCTGGGCTGCCGACCCAAGCGGGGTAAGCAGCAGGCTCAAGAGAAGAAAGCAGGAAGAGGAAGAAGGAGAAATCAAACGCAGCGTCTTTGCGGAGGTGGGGTCGGGGCCGCATCTCGCAAAAGCAATGTCCGCTTGCGGCTTTATTCTCTTCCCCGGCCCCTCACGGATGGCACGCAGCCCTCGAGGCGAGGCGGGGAAATGCGCGGAGGGCAGAGGCGCGGCTACTCACTGTTGGGTGGGTGCCAGCGCACGGCGTTCAGGTAGGAGTTGCAGTAGTGGAACAGGAACTCGTGCTCTGATCGCTGGGCCCGCTCCTGCAGCAAGGGCATCAGGTCCCGGCCGTCGATGACCCTGAGGGATGGAGCGGGCGGGGCGTCAGGGGCCAAGCCCACCGAGGGGCTCAGGCGCCGCGGCTCATCTGAGCTGTCTTCAGCACACCAAGGCGGGATGGGGCTGCACCTGGCTTATCAGGGTTACCCTTCAGTACACCAAGGCAGGATGGGGCTGCACCTGGCTTATCAGGGTTACCCTTCAGCACACCAAGGTGGGATGGGGCTGCACCTGGCTTATCAGGGTTACCCTTCAGTAAACGAAGTCAGGATGGGGCTGCACCTGGCTCATCTGAGTTATCCTTCAGTACACCAAGGCGGGATGGGGCTGCACCTGGCTTATCAGGGTTACCCTTCAGTACACCAAGGCAGGATGGGGCTGCACCTGGATTATCTGAGTTATCCTTCAGTAACAATGGGGCTACAAGGTGGTCGTTCAGCAAGGAACGCTGAGAACACCAACTGACCATCACCGGGCACCGTGTGCCACACAGAGAGGCAGGTCAGCTGTGCTCACGTGTGAACTCATGTCATCCTCAAAGCAACACTGTGAGTTGGGACCGGCATCATCCTGGGATCGTGATTTGGAGACACAGAGCGATTCGCCCAATCTCATCAGTGCCACATGTCCGTGAGGTGGACCCACTCATGGGCATATACCCCGAAGAAAAAAAAATAAAACTCCTAATTCAAAAAGACACAGGCACCCCAGTGTTCACCACAGCCCTATTTACAGTAGCAAGCAACCCAGATGTCCATCAACAGATGAACTGATAAAGAAGATGGGCTACATGTATACCGCGGAATACTACTCAGCCATGAAAAAGAACAAAGCTGCCTCATTTACAGAGCGTGGACGGACCCAGCGTCTGTCATGCAGAGTGAAGAAAGTCACAAAGAGGAAAACAAATACTGTGTATGGGCACACGTATGGAGTCGAGAAGGATGGTGCTGCTGAATCCATTTGCAAAGCAGAAACAGAGGTGCAGGCCTAGAGAACCGACTTGCAGACACAAGAGGGGAACAAGGGGGTGGGATGACCCTCTGCTGGTCTGCACCTGCTTTTCTGCTTATTGCAGCTTATGCACAAACTCCAGATCTGCTGAAAACAAGAATTTCTGACAATCTGCCTTTAAGAAAAAGGTAACATAGATAGCAGCATGGGGCAACTTAGACTGGATAGACTTCAATGAAAACAAAGTTCTAAGTCCCAATGAAGGGATTTGCAAATAATGAGGATGATGATATTAAATAGCCCGAGGATGGAAATACACACATTTACATACCACACACACACGTGGCACACATGTTTATGCTCTCAAAGAGCATAAACATATCACTTCAATGATTATGCCAAAAGGCGCAAGTTTCCAGATGGCAAGGGATAACTGTAATACAACAAGTGATAAGCCAAAATAAGACTATTTGGAGGTCTGTCGTTTAGTCGCTAGGTCATGCCTGATTCTTTGGGACCCCATGGGCTGCAGCCCACCAGGCTCCTCTGTCCATGGGATCTCCCAGGCAGTAATATCAGAGTGGGTTGCCACTTGCTACTCCAGGGGATCTTCCCCACCCAGCTCTCAAAACTATGCCTCCTGCACTAGCAGGCAGATTCTTTATCACTGAGCCACATGGGAAGTCCCTTTTGGAAGGTTAAGTAAAGGGGGAAAAAAAAGTCTCTACTTTTCTTTTGACTGAAACATACATTAACACCCACTAGAGAAATTGAGGGGCTTCCCTGATGGCTCAGAGGGTAAAGTGCCTGCCTGCAACGAGGGAGACCTGGGTTCGATCCCTGGGTTAAGAAGTTTCCCGTGGAGAAGGAAATGGCAACCCACTCCAGTATCCTTGCCTGGAGAATCCCATGGATGAAAGAGCCTGGTGGGCTACAGTCCATGGGGTCGCCAAGAGTCGGACACGACTGAAGTGACTCTGTGCACAGCACATTTATAAACGAATCACTTTGCTGCAGAGCAGCAACGCAGACAACACTGTAAATGAACTACATCCCAACAAAAGCTTATTAAAAAAAAAAAGAAAAAAAACCCCAACACTATGTCTATCCTTCCCTAATATGAGAAAACTGGAACTTTAAAAAAACATGATTTATTGTAATCGCAGGCTGATTACTTTACAGTACTGTGGTGGTGTTTGCCATTCCTTGACATGAATCAGCCACTGGGGTACACGTGTCCCCATCCTAAGCCCCCTCCCACCTCCCTCCCCATCCCACCCCTCTGGGTCATCCCAGAGCACCGGCTTTGAGTGCCCTGCTTCATGCATTAAACTTGCCCTGGTCATCCATTTCACATATGGTAATATACGTGCTTCAATGCTGTGCTCTCAAATCATCCCGCCCTCGCTTCTCCCACTGAGTCCAAAGGTCTGTTCTTGACATCTGTGTCTCTCTAGCTGCCTTGCATAGAGGGTCGTCCTTACTTGCTCACATAATTTGGGTGAGCTCTCTGGAGAGGCCCGATGTTCCTCAGGCTTTTTCTTCCTTTCTTTTTTTTGGTGGGGCCTTTTGGTGGCACTAAAACCCTCATAAAATAATTATAGCCTTGCTCCTGAGTGCTTGTCTGGCACCCGCCCGGCGTGATCCGCCACATGCTCCGCCGAAGTCCACAGAACTGAAAATACTCCATTACCGCGAAGTTAAAAATAAGAACAAAAGGCAGAATTGGCTCGCTTTCAAAGCATGCTTGCTCTTTGCCATGAGAGGAACAGGGCAGACAGACCATTCTATCCAAAAGCAGTGTGTGCTCTGAATGCCATTTCTGGGCTGAAACGGCAGGTATCGTGACTGAAGGCGAAAGTGGCTCAGTCGTGCCTGACTCTTTGCGACCCCGTGGATGGTATCCATGGGAGTCTCCAGGCCAGGACACTGGAGTGGGTAGCCGTTCCCTTCTCCAGGGATGGGTTGTATCCATGGGATTCTCCAGGCCAGGACACTGGAGTAGGTAGCCATTCCCTTCTCCAGGGGATCTTCCCAACCTAAGGATCGAATCCAGTCTCCTGCATTGCAGGCAGATTCTTAACCAGCTGAGCCACTGGGGAAGCCCATCCTTACGACTCTGAGATCCTAAAGAGATGGAAAGGAAGCAAGGGATGAGAAGAAGGGAGCAGAGAGAAGGACTGGAGCATGAAACATTCTGGGCTGAAAATTCTGAGGCTGCGATGGACCCCAGCTTCCTCCATCATCTTTTTGTCCACAGGGAGGTAAGGCCTTTCCAAGAAGGTTTAAGACTGGCAATGGATCTCCTTTTCCCCAAATCAGTCTCTACCTTGCTTTTTTATTTTATTCTCTTACAAAAAAATATTTTCTTTTTATATTGCAGTATAGTCAGTGAACAATGCTGTGATAGGTTGCCAGTGAACACTGAAGGCGCTCAGTGCCGGTATCCCTTCTCCCCCAAACTGCCCCCCCCCATCCAGGCTGCCACGTGACACTGAGCAGAGTTCCCTGTGCTGGGCAGCAGCTCCTTGCTGGTTCTCCATGTTAAACACAGCAGTGTGTCCATGTCCATCCCAGACTCCCTGACTGTCCCTTCCCCCATCCTTCCCCCTGGGAACCATAAGGTTATTACAGAGTATTGAGCAGAGTTCCCTGTGCTGCCCAGCAGGTCCTTGCTGGTTCTCCATGTTAAACACAGCAGTGTGTCCATGTCCATCCCAGACTCCCTGACTATCCCTTCCCCCAGGCAACCATAAGCTACGTCTGTGAATCTGTTTCTGTTTTGCTAAGGAAATTCATTGTGTCGTTTCTTTCTATATTTCTTTCTCCATTCCACATATAAGGCATGCCATACGAGATTTGTCCTTCTCTGTCTGACTTAGCTTACTCAGTATGAGAATCTCTAGGTCCACCCGTGTTGCTGCAAATGGCATTATTCTACCTCTGTTTCTGGAAGCTGTGTTTCGTCATATGCCCAGAAAACTCAGCACTTAAGAACACAGGAATTAGAACCATTTTCTTAAGATCAGTATCTCACGACTAAACTGGGCCTTGATCCTACAAAGCGGGACTTAATGATTAAAAGAAATCTCCAAGTCTCAGAAACCTCCCTTCTTACTTCCAAGCAAAAGATTTAAGTTTCTTTTTTTTTTTTTTAAGGAGAGAAGCAATGTCTGTTTTGCAACCTTCTTTTTCCTTGCAATGCAGAGAGAGGTCTCATTTTTAATTTTTTTTTTATATCCTGCATCTAACGTGTTCTTTCCTGGAAGCAGGTAATAAATCACATGGTGATGGAAACCACCGCTGAAAAGTGCTGTAGAAATATGGCTTGTCAAAAAAAGGCTCATTTCTGCCATGAAAAATGGAAAGTGATTCTACTGAGCTAAACTTTTAAACAGCATCTGAGCTATCAAAATAGTTGGGATGGCTGGAATGGAAATGTTCCTACATCACAGTTTCTGGCAGAGTGGCCTGTACACTCTCAAAATCACCCAGAGCATCGCCACTCTATTCAGTCCAGTTCAGTCACTCAGTCATCTGACTCTTCGCGACCCCATGGACTGCAGCACGCCAGGCCTCCCTGTCTATCACTAACTCCCAGAGCTTGCTCACCCTCATGTCCATTGAGTCGGTGATGCCATCCAACCATCTCATCCTCTGTCGTCCCCTTCTGCTCCTGCCTTCAATCTTTCCCAGGATCAGGGAGTCTTTTAAAACGAGTCAGTTCTTCGCATAAGGTGGCCAAAGTATTGGAGTCTCAGCTTCAGCATCAGTCCTTCCAGTGAATATTCAGGATTGACTCCCTTTAGGATGGACTGGTTGGATTTCCTTGCAGTCTAAGAATCTTCTCCAATACCACAGTTCAAAAGCATCAATTGGCGTGAAGCTTTGGTATAGTCAATAAAGCAGAAATCGATGTTTTTCTGGAACTCTCTTGCTTTTTTGGTGATCCAGTGGATGTTGGCAATTTGATCTCTGGTTCCTCTGCCTTATCTAAATTCAGCTTGATCATTTGGAAGTTCATGGTTCGCGTACTATTGAAGCCTCGCTTGCATAATTTTGAGCATTATTTTACTAACGTGGGAGATGAGTGCAATTGTGCGGTAGTTGGAGCATTCTTTGGCATTGCCTTTCTTTGGCACTGGAATGAAAACTGACCTTTTCCAGTCCTGTGGCCACTGCTCAGTTTCCCAAATTTGCTTGTATATTGAGTGCAGCACTTTCACAGCGTCATCTTTCAGGATTTGAAAGAGCTCAACTGGAATTCCATCATCTCCACTAGCTTTGTTCATAGTGATGCTTTCTAAGGCCCACTTAACTTCGCAATCCAGAATGTCTGGCTCTAGGTGAGTGATCACACCATCATGATTATCTGGGTCGTGAAGATCTTTTTTGTATAGTTCATCTGTGTATTGTTACCAGCTCTTCTTAATATCTTCTGCGTCTGTTAGGTCCATACAATGTCTGTCCTTTATTGAGCCCATCTTTGCATGAAATGTTCCCTTGGTATCTCTAATTTTCTTGAAGAGATCTCTAGTCTTTCCCATTCTGTTGTTTTCCTCTATTTTTTTTCACTGATCACTGAGGAAGGCTTTCTTATCTCTCCTTGCCATTCTTTGGAACTCTGCATTCAGATGGATATATCTTTCCTTTTCTCCTTTGCCTTTAGTTTCTCTTTGTTTCTCAGTTATTTATAAGGCCCCATCAGATGACCACTTTGCCTTTTTACGTCTCTTTTTCTGGGGGATGGTCTTGATCCCTGCCTCCTGTACAATGTCACGAACGCCCGTCCATAGTTATCTATGGGAACTGTCTGACTGGACTTCTCTGTCAACGAACTCAAGCTTTCATAGCACGTTTGCAGGGCAGCCGCGGCTGCAAACTTGGATGTGTTCTTTCCTGGCGTCTGCTCACTTCTGTGAAAAATGTGCTCATTTGAGATTGTGTTCCGGGTGGCTCAGACGGTAAAGCGTCTGCCTACAATGGGGGAGACCCAGGTTCTATCCCTGGGTCAGGAAGATCCCCTGGAGAAGGAAAAGGCAACCCACTCCAGTACTCTTGCCTGGAAAATCCCATGGACAGAGGAGCATGGTGGGCTAGAGTCCATGGGGTGGCAAAGATTCGGACATGACTGAGCAGGGTTCTATGGAAATCTTGTGAGGTCGCCGAGCTACATGTCAGCAAAAAACAAATTTTTTTTTAATCTTGTTTTGCTGTTGCTGGTGGCCAAACCTCATGGCAGGCAGGATCTCAGTTGTCTTATCAGGGGCTGAACCTGGGTCATGGCAGTGAAAACCAGGAATCCTAACCACCAAGCCATCAGGAAATTCCCCAACATCAGCCAAGCTTCCTGGGAGAACTAAGTCACGTCCCCTGCCGTCATGACACACAAGTGACATCAAACATTTGGATTTCTTTCCCAAACTTGAAAAAAAAAATAGAATTCTAATTATGGAATGTGTGTGACTGTGTTAGTCGCTCGGTTGTGTTCAACTCAATGCAACCCCGTGGACTTTAGCCTGCCAGGCTCCTCTGTCCATGGGATTCTCCGGGCAAGAACAATGGAGTAAGCTGTCATTTCCTTCTTCGGGGCATCTTCCTGACCCAGGGATTGAACTTTTGTCTCCTGCACTGTAGGGAAGAGGAGACCTAAATATTTCACGACTACAGAGTGACTCTGGAGAAGTGTGAACCTGTCCTTGCCTCCTAGCACCATGATCTGTGGCCAGAACTGAGGTGTTTTCCAAAGGTGCAGCCACCTATGGCATGCCGCACTCTGCATTATCACAGTGAGAGAGCATACGCTCACGATGCTAATATTCCGCCTGCTTGCAAAGATGAGGCTAACACAAAGGCTTTCACTTTATCGCTTTACCATATTTAGGGAGCACATTTCTGTGGCCTATGTGTGTTTTCTCTTTTTGAAATTTTTATTGGAGTATACTTGTTTTATAGCGACAGCAAAGTGAATCAGCTACATGTATGAAAAAGTAAAACTCAGTTGTGTCCGACTCTTTACAGCCCCATGGACTGTAGCCCGCCGGGCTCCTCTGTCTATGGGATTCTCCAGGCAAGAAAACTGAAGTCGGTTGCCATTTCCTTCTCCAGGGGATCTCCCCGACCCAGGGATCAAACCCGGGTCTCCTGAATTTCAGGCAGATTCTTTACCAACTGAGCCACTAGGGCAGCCTAGCTTTATGTACATCCCCTCTTTTTTGGGTTTCCTTGCCACTTGGGTTAGCAAAGAGCATCGAGTAGAGATCCCTGCAGTATACAGTAGGACCCCATTATGTATCTATTTTATACATGGCATCAATAATGTAGGCGCTTCCCACGTGGTTCAGTGGTAAAGAATCCAGCTGCCAATGCCGGTTGATCCCCGAGTCATGAAGATCTCCTGGAGGAGGAAATGGCGACCCACTCCAGTATTCTGGCCTGGAGACTGTCATGGACAGAGGAGCGTGGTGGGCTACATGACTGAGTGACTGGGTACGCACGCATGGATAAATAAGAGAATATTATCCAGTGGTCATTATTGAAAAGTTGTAATAAGGTTTTCCTTATAACAGCATTTTCCACGAAAGGGCAGTAATGAGCTTCTGAGCAGATTTCTCAGCCTCAGCACTACTGACATATTGGGCTAAATCACTCCTTCTCAGGGCAGGGGGACTGTCTCCCGGGGTCATCCCCCGTACTGTGGGTCGTAGAGGAGCATCTCTGGCCTCCACTCACGAGATGCCAGCAGCATCATGAGTCCCGACAATCAAAACTGTCTCCAGATATTGCTAAACGGCCCCTGGGAGGAACAGTCACCCCAGGTGAAAACCATCCCTTTAGATGATCAAACTCAGGAGGACGTTTTCCAGACCTGGTGGCTAACGTTATCTAAATAGAACGCTGAGAACTCATTTTATTCCCATGAGTGGCATGGAAGCTGATTTCTGTTTTCTTTTCTTTACAGCCTCTAGGATGACCGTGACATCTAAAAGGGATCTCCACTCAGACACAGTATCATTGGTTGAGTAAGACCATCAGCGATGCTCCATAGGAAGAACCTGCAATATTCAGAAAGGGCTCTACTGAAGATACCTGCTCACACAGAGCAGACTTGGGTCTGAGTAACAGGGGTGGGGGCTGGCTCCGTCCATCAACGGGCACACGTGAGAAAACCAGGTTGACTTGCATCACCCTCAGGTTGGGGTGGGAAGGAGGTGCCGGCAGTGAGATTTCCCTTTAAGAATCTACCTCTTTGCCTCTGAACTGTTTTCCCTGGCCCCTTCCCGACGAGATGGAAAGATGCTCTGAGAGCCTGTGGAACGTCCCTGGTGGTCCAATGGTTAAGAATCCACCTTGCAATGCAGGGGACACAGGTTCGATCTTCAGTTGGAAAACTAAGATCCCATATGCCTTGGAGCAAATAAGCCTGCAAGCCACAATTAGAATCTGCAGGTCACAATCAGAGAGTCTGCACACTACACCGGAAGATTTCACAAGACGCAGTGGAGATCCTGAGGGCCCAACTACAACCTGATGTGGCCAAAAAAAAATACCATAAGAGAAAAGAGCAGTGATGATATGATATCATGAGCCAAGACTGGATGCTTTGGAACCGTGGTGCTGGAGAAGAGCCGAGAGTCCCTTGGACTGCAAGGAGATCCAACCAGTCCATCCTAAAGGAAATCAGTCCTGAATATTCACTGGAAGGACTGATGCTGAAGCTGAAGCTCCAATTCTTTGGCCACCTGATGGGAAGAGCTGACTCACTGGAAAAGACCCTGATGCTGGGAAAGATTGAGGGCAGGAGGAGAAGGGGAGGACAGAGGATGAGATGGCTGGATGGCATCAGCGACGCAATGGACATGAGTTTGAGTAAACTCCGAGAGTTGGTGATGGACAGGGAAGCCTGGCGCGCTGCAGTCCATGGGGTCACAAAGAGTCAGACAGGACAGAGCGGCTGAAAACAGCAATCTGAACAGTCTGTGTGCACTGCTCCCAATACTATTCCACATTTATACCAAGGGAAAGAACCAGGGCTAAAGAGCAGATAAGAGAAGCGGGGAGACCTCTGATGGTCTACAAGGAAAAACGTTTGGGACTTTCCTGGTGGTCCAGTGGTTAAGACTCCACGCTTCCACTTCAGGGGGCCACGGGTTCGATCCCTGGTTGGGGAACTGAAAATCCCTCACGCCGCATAGAGTGGAGAAATAGACAAAATAAAATCTCTTTAAAAACCAAAAAGAAGAGACTTTTGATGAGTCCCCACTGCCGAGTTTTCCATCATTAGAGGAAAGGCAGACTAGGGTGACTGGAGGGTAAGATCTTTGAAGCCCCGCTTCAGCCTTCAAAGTGATGACCCTTTAACCCCCGCTGGAGATTAAACATTGGAGTTGCAATCACTCTTTTTCCCTATGGTGGAGGAAGCACAAGGGACAAGTATTCACACCTCTCCACTCTGCACTTGCCAGCCTCTGACGCTTTCCATTGTCACATCAACCCATTTGAGGGCGTGCAAGGCTGAACCCATCTGCAGGAGAGGGCCCAGGAAGTTCGGGACTTTGGCAGCTGTTAAAACAGCCAAGATGCGAAGGCCTGAATGCAGTATGGCTCCAGGATCTCTGTTCTTCTCCGGAGCCCCAGCTGCTCTCCGGGTGTGGTCCAGAAACCCGCAGGGGTTCCCTGAGATCTATCAGGAGGTCTACGAGCTGAAACGATCTCCATGGTGATTCAAAACATTCTGTGATCTCTAGCAACACCGGTCTTTCACGAGTTTATGGTGCTGGTCTCTCTCTGGCAGCTCCGTCATCACTCTGCCAGCCGACTCAATGCCTGCTTGGGCGCTCTTGCATTTAAAGACTCGGATTTGAAGATCTGATTACTAATATGGCAAACACAGATAGATCCCACCCCAGAAGCAGAGCACGTTTGGGCTCCTCGATCGGTGAAGTATCTGTGAGGGTCTTGAGACCAGTACTTCATGAAAACAATTAATCAGCATGTCTCCCTTAGCTCTGCAGATGGGTCATAACATGTAAGAAGGGCCACACTCTCTAATCTCCCCTTTCTCATTTGTGTGTGTGTGTGTGTGTGGTGTGGTGTGGGCACACTTCGGGCAGAGGGTATACCGAATGTAGAAATTTGGGGGAAAAAAAAAAGGTCAGAGTGAACCAAGCTTGCACACAAAGGAGCCGAGCAAACCTCCGCCTGGACTCAGCTGGCTGAGCTGTTGTTTTTGTGTCCCTGTTTTCCAGTCTCCGCTGGGTTCCCGCAGCAGCTGAATTTAAACCAGATTTGTGTCCCGTGTGCCCCTATCGCCTGCCACCTGACTAAGGAAAACAATTATTCAGCACAATTATTGGCGATGTCATCGGAAGTTATATTTAAATGGAAGAGAAAGATGTTTCATTCAGAACCTGCTAGATGAAGATACCTGGAGGAGGAAACGGCACGCCCCTCCAGTACTCTGGCCTGGAGAATCACATGGACAGAGGAGCCTGCTGGGGAAACAGGCCTGAGGGAGGAGCCAGCTGTCCTTCTCGGTGCTCCTGCAGCACAGAGCTGCTGGGTGGGGTTGGGAGGAGACGTGTGTGATGAGAGGAGAGGGGTTACTCTGTTCAGCTGCCCTGCTGCAAGCCGCTGAGACAGAGAGACGGAGGGAGAGAAAGTCCATCAAATGCCAGGAGAGGGAGGCTCCGCTAAAGACTGCCGTGCCATCCCTGGGCATGTACCATACAGTCCATGGAATTCTCCAGGCCAGAATTCCAGAGTGGGTACCCGTTCCCTTCTCCAGGACAGTATTCCTAACTCAGGGGTGGAACCCAGGTCTCCCACATTGCAGGTGGATTCTTTACCAGCTGAGCCACCAGGGAAGCCCATCGCAACTGTAAAAGGCACATGTACTCCAGTGATCACCACAGCGTTAGTTACAACAGCCAGGACATGGAAGCAACCCAGCTGTCCGTCAGCAGGTGAATGGATAAAGAAGAAGGGGGACATGTATACGATGGGATATTACTCTGCCACGAAAAAGAATAAAACGGGATCTTTCCTAGAGATGTGGATGGAGCCAGAGACTAGGAGAAATTAAGTCAGCTGATACGAATACTAGATATTGATGCATATACGGAATCCAGAAACATGGTAGCGATGAACCCATTGGCAGGGAAGGGACACAGACGAAGATGGAGAAAACAGACTTTGGACACAGAAGGGGGAGGAGATGATGGGATGAATCGAGAGAGCCGCGCTGACATATATACACAACCGTGTGTAAAAATCGACAGCTGGTGGGAAGGTGTTCTATAGCACAGGAAGCTCAGCGCGGGGCTCTCTGATGACCTAGAGGGGAGGGATGGGGCGTGGGAAGGAAGCTCAAGAGGGAGGGGGTATATGTACCCTTATAGCCGATTCACACTGTGGTACAGCAGACACCAACACGACGTCGTAAAGCAATTATTCTCCAATTAAAAAATGCAGATCCAACATGATAGGGAAATAAATTTTGAATGAAACAACACAACACAAAACCAAGAAACGGAGCGTCCATCCCCGTCAGGCCTTGGACTCTGTTTTCCCCTGGGATCAGGGGATGCACAGAGCCCTGCTTACATTGCTGGGCCCACCAGAGCCCCCAGGGAAGGCCAAGAAGCCTGGAGTGGGGAGCCTATCCCCTTCTCCAGGGGCTCTTCCCGACCCAGGCATCGAACCGGGGTCTCCTGCATTGCAGGCGGATTCTTTACCAGCTGAGCCACCAGGGACTCCCATTGACTCATGGGTGACTTCCATAACTGGGCGTGGAAGGATAACCGGTCCAGCAGCAGGCAGCCTGCCACGGGGCAGGTGACCCAGAGCTCCCTTGCCTGCACAGCGTGAGTGAGCGCATCCCAGGGAGCTGGGAGTCACGGTACCTGTCTTGCGGCAGAGGAGATCCTGCGAGTTTGGCCACCGTGGGAAAGATGTCCATGTTGCTGGTGGGCTCATCAATCTCCAGGCCGGCCCGGATCACTCCTGGCCACCGGACGATGCCGGGAACCCGGATGCCCCCTTCCCAGTTGTTGGCTTTTCCCCCTGGAACGCAGAAGGAGACGCGTCAAGGAGATCTGTCTTTCCAGCACTCGCCAGCAGTACCCTCTTCCACACTTGACAAGGGGCGGCCAGTCTGGAAGCACTAAGTGCTTTGACGACAGGGATGGGACGAGAATCTCATGGGATCTGCGGCTTCCCTGGGGGTTGAGTGGGAAAGAAACTGCCCCCCAAAGCAGGAGATACGGGTTCCGTCGCTGGTCTGGGAAGATCCCACATGCCTGAGAGCAACTAAGGCTGTGAGCCACAAGCATTGACCCTGTGCTTAAAGCTCAGGGGCCGGAATGACGGAGGCCAGGAGCTGCAGCTACTGATGTCCGAGTGACCTGGAGCCCGCGCTCCAGGACAGGAAAAGTCACTGCAAGGAAAAGTCTGACCGTGGCCACGAGAGAACAGCCCGCAGTCTCTACAGCCAGAGAAAAGCCCGGGTGCCCAGGAAGACCCAGCACAGCCAAAAGTAAAGGAAATCATTAAAAGATACATCGTGCCTGTTCAGATGAAAAATATATTCAATATATAAAGTTATGTATGATGATAACAATGTGCTATATATATAATATATAATTGTCTACTGGAAACATATAAAGTTATCTATCTGATAATATATAAATTATATATTTAATATGCTGCTGCTGCTAAGTCGCTTCAGTCGTGTCTGACTCTGTGAGACCCCATAGACGGCAGCCCACGAGGCTCCCCCGTCCCTGGAATTCTCCAGGCAAGAACACTGGAGTGGGCTGCCATTTCCTTCTCCAATGCATGAAAGTGAAGTCGCTCAGTTGTGTCCAACCCTTAGCGACCCCATGGAGACTGCAGCCTACCAGGCTCCTCCGTCCATGGGATTTTCCACGCAAGAGTACTGCAGTGGGGTGCCATTGCCTTCTCCATATATTCATATATTATAACATATGTAGTTATATAATTATAATATAGTTACATATACTTTTAATTATTATATAATATATTATATACAAAGTCATATGCAATTTTAACATTCAGTTCAGTTCAGCTGCTCAGTCATATCCTATTCTTTGTGACCCCATGGACTGTAGCATGCCAGGTCTCCCTGTCCATCACTAACTCCTGGAGTTTATTCAGACTCGTGGCCACAGAATCGGTGATGCCATCCAGCCATCTCCTCCTCTGTTGCCCCCTTCTTCTCCTGCCTTCAGTCTTTCCCAGCATCAGGGTCTTCTCCAGTGAGTCAGCTCTTCACATCAGCTGGCCAAAGGATTGGAGTTTCAGCTTCAGCATCAGTCCTTCCAATGAATATTCAGGACTGATTTCCTTTAGGATGGATTAGGTGGATCTCCTTACAGTCCAAGGGACTCAAGAGTCTTCTCCAACACCACAGTTCAAAAGCATGAATTCTTAGGCTAGTATACATAATATATATAAAATATAACAGACTATATATAATATAGAGCATAATATATAATACATGATAACATGTTTTGTATATACACACACACATACATATACACAGGGTTGGCCGAAAAGTTTGTTCAAGTCCTCCATATGATGTCATGGAAAACTCAAAGTTTGCCAGTGAAATTGCTCACTGGTGTCCCACTCTTTGTGATGTCATGGACTGTAGCCTACCAGGCTCCTCCATCCATGGAATTTGCCAGGCAAGAGCATTGGAGTGGGTGGCCATTTCCTTCTCCAGGGGATCTTCCCAACGCAGGGATTGAACCCAGGTCTCCGGCCAGCACTGCACGGTGGATATGAGTTAGGACTGTAACCGGGGACGCTGAAATCCTGCAGCAACCAAGACTGACCGAAAAAAAAAAAAAAAAAAAGACCGACAACAATGACTCTGAAGTCACGGGGTTCCGATTCCATTTCTAGCTGTTACCACTGGTGGAAGGCAGGATAATGTTGCCCCCGTGTTTGTTCACTCAGTCGTGTCCAACGCTTTGCAACCCTACAGACTAGAGCCCACCAGGCTCCTCTGCCCGTGGAATTCTCCAGGCAAGAATACTGGAGAGGGTTGCCATTTCCTCCTCCTGGGAGTCTTGGAGGCCCGGGATCAAACCTGAGTCTCCTTCACTGGCAGATGGATTCTTTAATACTAGCTCCACGTGGGAAGCCCAGTGGAGCCCCCATATGTCCCCAAATGGAATCCGGGCAAATGGCACCTTATATGACAAAAGGAGAGTTTATTCCGGGCTCTGTGAGTGGGGCGAATACAATCAAGAGGGTCTTTCTGAGGGAAAGAGAGAGGCCGGGGCGTTGGTGGCAGAGCTGCAGCGAGAGAGGTTTCAGGATGCGACGTCATGAGCTGTGAGGATGCAGAGAGCTGCCCCCAGCCAAGAGATGCAGCTGGTCTCTGGCCACGGAAAGAGGCGAGGAAGGTGCTCCCGAGAGCCTTCATAAAGGAACGCGGCTCTGCCAACACCCTGACTTCAGCCCTCGTGGGCCCATTCTGGACGCCAGATTTGCAGATCATCCACTTGGGTTGCTCGGAGGCACCAAAGCAGTGGCGAGCTTTCAAGGCAGCCCCGGAAAATGAAAACACGGGCTCTGTGCCCGTGGGGGCACGGATCAACCGAGCCGTGCTGTGCGTTACAGACAGGGAAGATGTGAGCGTTCCACGGGGCTAGGACCCCCGGCCTGGAAGGCAGGAGAGCACCGACGTTTCCGTCACAGTTAGAGTTAGCCACTCAGTCCACTCTCTGTGACCCCACAGACTGTAGCCCGCCGGCCTCCTCTGTCCATGGGACTCTCCAGGCAAGAAGACTGGAGTGGGCTGCCATTTCCTTCTCCAGGGGGATCTTCCCCACCCAGGGGTCGAACCCGGGTACCCTGCACTGGAGGCTGACGCCACACCACTAGTGCTACCTGGGAAGCGATTCAAAAGTGACTGAGCAGAGCATGAAAGGGCTAACAGGAGGGGCTGCAGGGAGGAGCCGGGAGAGGGCCACAGTGGCCACAGAAGATGCCCAGCAAGGCCTCCCGCTCACGGGCCCTGGCGAAGGCAGATGAAAGCATGGCAGCCTTGGGCTCAGAGAGGCCAGGGCCACTGGGTCCCCCCGGCAGAGAACACGCAGATGGATGGAAAAACAGACATGGTGCTTCCCCATCCGCCCAGAGAAGCGCCCTGTGACTTTAAAACATGCTGTGCAAAACTGGGGGCCAAGAACAAGCCCAGACGAGGCCTCTTGCCCGGGGGAACACCGGCTCTAAATCAACCGCCTGCGAGTTGGCTAGGGAAGGAGACACATGGTTAGCAGAGGGAGGCGGGGGCGTTGTAAGGAAGACACAAGAAACAAAAGAGGTGATGGAGGCCGGATTCATTTTTTTGTGACAACGCCTGAACAGAGAGACGAGGATGGTCTAAATTGAAAGCCCTGGTCGAGTCACTGTCAAATTCGCACGTGTAACATCCTGCTGGGACTCGGTCCTGATGGGGAATCACAAAGGGATGATGACTGAGTCAGTCTTTCTGCAAAATTCCTCCACCAGGCACTCTGAGACGCTTGTTAGGAGCTGTCTTGTTAAGAGCTGTCTCCAAGCCAGCCTTCCATTTCTGTCTCTGTCGAATACCGCCACCCGGCAGGTCAGATGCCTCTGAGTGGCAGGAGCGTGTACTTGCTCCTGTTTTGCCTCATCCGGGCACAGAGTTATATGAAATAACCCATTTGTCATTTCTTTCTTCCTCTTAGGCATCTCCCTGCCTAGATAACACTGATTCCCGGGGTTGGTGTGAACCAGAAGGAAGCGGAGGCTTCCCTGGTGGCTCAGCGCTAGAGAACACACCTGTCAATGCCTCTCAAGAGCGCGCACCCAAATTAAATGACCAAGCTACCGCTCCAGTGTCTCCATTCTCCCAGTAGGAGGGGACAGGCATAGAGCACTGGGTATTAAAAAAAAATGTTATTGGAGGGTGGTTCATTTCTGATTCGCAGCAAAGCAATTTGTTTACACACACATATATCTATTCTTTTTCAGATTCTTCGCCCACGTAAGGTATTATCGAGTACTGAGTTGAGTTCCTGTCTATACAGGAGGTGCTTATTGGTATCTCTTTTATATATGGTAGTGTGTTTGTGGGGTTTCCCAGGAGGCGCTAGTGGTAAGGAACACGCCCGCCACTGCAGGAGACGTGGGAGATTCGGGTTTGATCCCTGGGCCCAGAAGATCCCCAGGAGGAGGGTTCAATTCGTGGCTCGGGAAGATCCCCTGGAGGAGGGCATGGCAACCCACCCCAGTATTCTTGCCTGGAGAATCCCATGGACAGAGGAGGCTGGCGGGCTACAGTCCACGGGGGTCACAAAGAGTGGGACACGACTTAGCGGCTAAACAAGAAGAAGGAAGCACGTGACAAATGTAACTAACCCAAGCATCATCTCACCCAAGAGATTCCAGCTTCCATTCTCCTCCTCGATGTATTCATTCAAGAGACTAAAAGGCCACCAGACATAGATGGGACAGGGCACAAAACTGCCCAGCTTCTATCAAAGTATAATCCACCGCTAAACAGGGCAAAAATAAAGAACAATTGTCCGCTCACACCGCTGAGGAAGAGGAGAGGTGAAGAACTGCGCAACACTCTTAAAATAACTGACCTGGTGTGAAAAGTTGAAGGTGATGATTGAAGCAAGACATCAAACAGCAAGATTATCTGAGCCAAGGGTTGAGATGTGTTCTCTCTCAAGAGCTGGGCGGGGGGCCAGAGCGGGGGGGGGGGGGACACTATTTCACCGAGTCTCGGGGCTTTGCCCAAGTTCTCAGAAGCTCAGAAACAGCAGGGCCAGACTCCAGCAAATGAGGATGGTTTCTTTCAGGAAATCCTGATCTAGCCAATCAGCCACCAGACCACATCTGGCTCAACTGCCACAGTCTGCTGAACATGGCTCTCTCTCTCTTTTTTTTTTTTTTTTAAATAATTGGAGTATAGTTGATTTACAATGTTGTATTAGCTTCAGGCATACAACAAAGTGATTCATTTATACATAATCCAGTATAAACAGTATACTTGTAATCTTTACAAAGATCAGCCCTCCCTCTACATGTTAGATCTCATTTCCCACGATCTTCTTGGAAACCTGATATCCTCGTTGACCCCAACTATCTTCACGGCGCCTGTGTGCGAAGTCGCTTCAGTTGCGTCTGACTCCTTGCGACCCCGTGCACTGTAGCCTGCAAGGCTCCTCTGCCCATGGGATTCTCCAGGCAAGAATACTGGAGAGGACTGCCACTTAGGATCTTCTTGATTTAGGGACTGACCTCACGTTGAGTCATTCAGTCACTAAGTTGTGTCCATCTCTGCGATTCCATGGACTGCAGCATGCCAGGCTCCCCTGTCCTTTACTATCTCCTGGGGCTTGCTCAAATTCATGTCCACTGAGTCACTGATGGCATCCAACCATCTCATCCCCTGTCATGCCCTTTCTCCTCTTGCCCTCAGTCTTGCCCAGCATCAGGGTGTTTCCCAGTGAGTTGGCTCTTTGCATCAGGTGGCCAAAGTCTTGGAGCTTCAGCGTCAGCATCGGTCCTTCCAGTGAGTACTCAGGATTGATTTCCTTTAGGACTGACTGGTTTGATCTCCTTGCAGTCCAAGTGGGCTTCAGGAAAGTCTTGCTATGAACAAAGCTAGTGGACGTGATGGACTTCCAGCAGCACTGGCCTATCTCTCAGCATCCAGTTTACAGGCCGCGTTCTTCCCTGGACCGTCTTCTCTCCTGGCTATCTGTCATTTCCCTGTCACTCTCTCTGTTGTCTCTTTTGCTGGATCATCTACCATCTCACCTTCTATATTCAACACATCTTCTTATTCCAAACGACCCCATACACCTCTTCAGACAACAACCCAATATGGGTCTCTGCTCAGGACTCCCAATTCCTCAAGGGAATCTCTACCTAACCCAGTCACACCAGCCACAAACCATAATGACGGTTTGATGGTTCATGATGGTTGATGTCTTCTTCTTCCTCAACCCCATATCCAATCTGTTGCCGCTATCAGTGGATTTTTTTTCCAACACATTCACGCTCTTCCATTGCTTTCTTCACTGAGTTAAACCATTGATCCTAGGGCTTCCCTGGTATCTCAGTTGGTAAAGAATCCGCCTGCAATGTGGAGACCTGGGTTCGATCCCTGGGTCAGGAAGATTCCCCTGGAGGAGGAAAGGCTACCCACTCCAGTATTCTTGGGCTTCCCTGGTGGCTCAGCTGGTAGAGAATCTGCCCGAAATGCGGGAGACCTGGGTTCCATCCCTGGGTCAGGAAGATTCCCCTGGAGGAGGAAAGGCTACCCACTCCAGTATTCTTGGGTTTCCCTGGTGGCTCAGCAGGTAGAGAATCTGCCTGCAATGCGGGAGACCTGGGTTCCATCCCTGGGTTGGGAAGATCCCCTGGAAAAAGGAAAGGCTACCCACTCCAGTATCCTGGCCTGGTTAATTCCGTGGACTGTACAGTCCATGGGGTCTCAAAGAATCAGATGCTACTGAGCGACTTTCACTTTCACTGATCCTTGAAACCCAAGCTCAAGTGGTTTTTTTTTTCATTTACATATTGACTCAAAAATCACTCCTTTAAAAATATTTACTCATTTATTTGACCACACCAGATCTCAGTTGCAGCACGCAACCTCTTTAGTTTCGACATGTGGGGTCTAGTTCTCTGACCAGGGATTGAACCCGAGCCCCCGGCATTGGGAGCTCACAGTCTTAGCTGCTGGACCAGGAGGGAGGTTCCTGAGAAATCATTTCCTGCAACATGTCAGGCACTGTTCTCGGCTCTGGGGATGCAGGTGATGTGGGTAGAATGCACTCTGGCAGTTACGTAACAGTCACCTGCCCTCACTAAGCCACTCAGGGGCCACTCTGCACACAGCCTTCCAGATCATTGTGACAATGCTCTACGACGTTCCTACAAGGACAGCCCTATCACTCCCGCTCTAAGACAGGGAACCGAGTCTCTGCCCAGGAGCCCTAATTCCTCAAGGAATTTAGCCTCTACCCACGCAATCGGACCAGCCAAAAGCATGAGATGTTTTGTATTATTCCTCAGTTCATCCTTATTGTCACTCCTTCAGCGTTTCCTTGTACCAGATGTGGGTGATATTCTTGAACTCCAATTTTAACTACTACCCAAATGGAAATAACTGCATACATACACACATATATATACATGTGTGTATATATACACACACACACATTTATTTTGCTTCTTTCCATCCATTCATCCATCTATATCCATCCATCCATCTATATTTATCTATCCATTCATTGGTCTATATCCGCCTATCCATCCACACCTATTATCTACCTATATCTATCCATCCACCTATATCTATCCATCCATCTATATGTATCTATCCATGCATTGATCTATATCTACCTATAAGTCCATATCTATTTATCTATTATCTATCTATATCTACCTATTCATCTATATCTACCCATCCATCTATATCTATCTAACCATTCATTGATCTGTATCCACCTATCCATATCTATCTATTACCTTCCTATCTATATCTACCCATCCATCTATATCTGTCTATCCATCCATCCATCTATATCTACGCATTCATTCATCCATCTATATCCATCTATGCATCCATATGTATCTACTTATCTACCTACACACCCATCCATCTATATCTACACACCCATCCATCTATATCTACACACCCATCCATCTATATCTACGCATTCATCCATCCATCTATATTCATCTATGCATCATATGTATCTATTTATCTACCTACACACCTGCCCATCTATTCATTCTATTGCATGCATTAATGGGATGTAGGATACCTCTCCTTAGTCATGTCACACAACAGCTCCTGTTCACAATTTTATCTCCAGCAACACTGAGCTGCCTTTTCGCTCCCCAGAAGCACCTTATTTCTGCCTGGAATGAACTTTCTACCTCTCCTCCCTGCCAGCCAACATTTTCACACATCAGCCTGCAAAAGGCCAGCATCTCCTGGGAGCTTCTCTCAATTCCCAGGTTGGGTGAGCAACCTCCGCTGGCCCCCTCTCAGAGGTTCCTGTCTCGCTTGTTCGCTGACACCATGTCCTTGGAGCTCCATCTCAGCAGAAGGATATGAACTACTAGCGAGCAGAGACCCTGTGTTCATTGCCGTGATGCCTTAGAAGCGGCCCCGTGCCTGGTGTACTGTGTAGACTCAATAAACGCATGCTTGTCAGCAGAACTGAACCGAAGGGTTGAACTGCTAAGCGGGGATAACAGATGAGCTTCTTTCAAAGAGGAAAAGCCCAGTGAACTCCTAGTACACAAGTCTTGCCAGCAGTGAGATGCGCCAGCCCTGCCCACTCTCAGGAAGCTGATGAAGCTTTTTGCCAAAATCTGAGTGGGGCTTCCCTCGTGGCTCAGACAGTAAAGACTCCACCTGCAATGCAGGAAACCCAGGTTCGATTCCTGGGTGGGGAAGATCCCCCGGAGGAGGAAATGGCAACTCGCTCCAGTATTCTTGCCTGGAGAATCACATGGACAGAATATCCCTGGCGGGCTGCAGTCCATGAACTGAATGATGAGCCTGAACGTAACCACCTCCCAATAAACTACCAGAGCTTCTTGCTCCCCCCACCCCCCGCCCCCCGCCAATAAAAGTATCCATGGCTCTCAAAGCTGCCTGACTGTACGAGGCAAGGAGAGGCCAAACTCAGAAGCAATCCAGACTCCAGCCCATCTGCTCCTTCGGGAAAGTGCACTTCAAGGACCAGCAACTGCAGGACCTTCCGTCCAGGACCCAGGAAGTTTGGAAATCCAGAGCCAGGAATATAAGGCTCTCAATCCAAGACTTTGGGGAATTTTCAGCCACGAGGAAGTAACTGGAAACGCTAAGCTCTAAGAGAATCTTCGGTTATTCTGGTCCCAGCTAAGGGAGGGTATTTTAGGGAAAAGGTGAAAATGAGTTGACAAATATGATGTGTTGGGGAGGGTGGGAAGTAAAAGGAACTCTTCTGCACTGTTGGTGGGAATATACGTTGGTGCAGCCCTGTGGAAAACAGCATTCAGTTCAGTCCAGTCCAGTCACTCAGTCGTGTCTGACTCTTTGCAAACCCATGGACAGCAGCACGCCAGGCTTCCCTGTCCATCACCAACTCCCGGAGTTTGCTCCAACTCTTGTCCGTTGAGTTGGGGATGCCATCCAACCATCTCGTCCTCTGGCGACCCCTTCTCCTCCCGCCTTGGAGGTTCCTTGAAAAACTAGGAACAGATCCATCCTAGCATCCAGCAAGCCAACTCCTGGGCATACATCCAGAGAAAACTAAAGATTACGTACCCCTACGTTCATAGCAGCACCATTCACAATAGCTAAGACATGGAGACAGTCTAAGTGTGCATTGACAGGTGAGTGGATAAACAACATGTGATACATACATACAATGGAATATTACTCAGCCATGCAAAAGAATGAGACGATGCCATTGGCACCAACTTGGATCGACCTAGAGATGATCATATTAACTGAAGTAAGCCAAAGACAAACAGAGTATGATATTACTTACATATGGAATTAAAAATAGGGCTCAAATGAACTTAGCTATGAAACAGAAATGGACTCATAGACATGTTAAAAGAAAGAAAAAGAAACTTATGTTTGCCAAAGAGGGAAGGTGGGGGAGGAATATATTAGGAGTTTGGGATTAACAGGCACACACTACTATATATAAAACAGATAATCAACAAGGGCCTGCTATATAGGTCAGGGAACTCCACTCAATATTCTTGAATAATCTATAAGGGGAAACAATTTGAAACAAAAAATATATATACGTGTGTATAACTGAATCGCTTTGTTGTACACTTGAAACTAACAGAAGATTGGAAACCGACTATGTGTGCACTCAGCCGTTTTGTCGTCGCGGGCTCTTTGTGACCCTGTGGACTGCAGCCCGCCAGGCTCCTGTGTCCATGGGATATCCCAGGCAAGAATATTGGAGTGGGGTGCCATGCCCTCCTCCACTAGTCCAACTATATTTCAGTTTTAAAAAAGAATGACAGGGAAAACTAGCAGTGACACTATCCCTTCAAACCCAGAACACTAATTTTTAAAAATGCAGGCTACAGCAGGATCCAGTGTTCCTCTGATTAAAAGGGATTTGCTGTTGAACTCTGGCACAGTGATTTGACCACAGGCATTCTACCAAGGTGGACCAGTGAGACAGATCTGACTGGGGAATACCAGGGCTTAAATGGTACAGATCTTTCTGAGCAGCTCTGATTAAGATGTGACATCGGTATTGTTGAGAAAAGGATGCTCTTTTGATAGATGAGTTTAAATGGCGTGATTCCCCTGTGTTTGCAGAAATCATAGGAATGCATGTGACTTAGCTTTAGAAAACAAGCTGCCTTGACCTTAAGAAGTCCTTGGAAACAAGCTATCTTAACCTTTTGAAGTTGTTTTGGCCATTCCCCACGGCTAGAAGGAAGTCACGTCTTTTATTTATTTATTTGACAGCATGATATAGTAACAATGTTTCAGTGTGAACTTGATTTCAGCTAAACTTGACAAAGGGATAATGCTTTGCAATAGAGTAGCGACTGAGGTACTAATACAGGGTCACACATCCTTTCCAGGAGTCAAGGAAAGCATTTCTAACACATCCAATATGCTCAGCACTGGAGAGGATGTGGACGAAACAGAACCCTCTTGCACTGTTGGTGGAAATGTAAGTTGATGACTGCCACTATGGAGAAGAGTATGAAGATTCCTTAAAAAATTAGGATTAGAACGACCTTTCGACCCAACTCTGTCCCTACTGGACATATACCCTGAGAAAACTATAACTGAAAAAGACACACGTACCCCCAAGGTCTTGAGAGTCCCTTGGACTGCAAGGAGATCAAACCACTCAATCCTAAAGGAAATCAAGCCTGCACATTCACTGGAAGAACTGATGCTGAAGCGTCAAGACTTGAGCCACCTGAGACAAGAGCTGACTCAGTGGAAGAGACCCGGACGCTGGGAAAGATTGAAGGCAAGAGGAGAAGGGGGTGACAGAGGATGAGATGGCTGGATGGCATCACCAGCTCAATGGACATGAGTTTGAGCAAGCTCTGGGAGACAGCAAAGGATAGGGAAGCCTGGCGTGCTGTGGTCCATGGGGTCGCAAAGAGTTGGACACGACTCAGCAGCTGAACAATGACTACAATGTTCATTGCATCACGTTTTACAATAGCTAGGACATGGAAGCAACCTAGATGTCCACCCACAGATGAATGGACACAGAAACTGTGGTACATATACACAGTGGGATGTTACTCAACTAAAAAAAAAACACGCATTTGAGTCGGCCCTAATGAGGCAGATGAACCTAGAGCCTACTGGATGCAGAGAAGTAAATCAGAAAGAAAAAGACAAGTATATGAACGTATATATACGGAATCAATCGCACTCATCTCACACGCTAGTAAAAGAATGCTCACAATTCTCCAAGCCAGGCTTCAGCAATACGTGAACCATGAACTTCCTGATGTTCAAGCTGCTTTTAGAAGAGGCAGAGGAACCAGAGATCAAACTGCCAACATCCACTGGACCATGGAAAAAGCAAGAGAGTTCCAGAAAAATATCTATTTCTGCTTTATTGACTATACCAAACCTTTGACTGTGTGGATCACAACACACTGTGGAAAATTCTGAAAGAGATGGGAATACCAGACCACCTGACCTGCCTCTTGAGAAACCTATATGCAGGTCAGGAAGCAACAGTTAGAACTGGACATGGAACAACAGACTGGTTCCAAATAGGAAAAGGAGCGCGTCAAAGCTGTATATTGTCACCCTGCTTATTTAACTTCTGTGCAGAGTACATCATGAGAAACGCTGGACTGGAAGAAACACAAGCTGGAATCAAGATTGTGAGGAAAAATATCAATAACCTCAGATATGCAGATGACACCACCCTTATGGCAGAAAGTGAAGAGGAGCTAAAAAGGCTCTTGATGAAAGTGAAAGAGGAGAGTGAAAAACTTGGCTTAAAGCTCCACATTCAGAAAACTAAGACCATGGCATCCGGCCCCATCACTTTATGGAAAATAGATGGGGAAACAGTGGCTGACTTTATTTTTCTGGGCTCCAAAATCACTGCAGATGGTGATTGCAGCCATGAATTTAAAAGATGCTTATTCCTGGGAAGCAAAGTTATGACCAACATAGACAGCATATTAAAAAGCAGAAACATTACTTTGTCAGCAAAGGTCTGTCTAGTCAAGGCTATGGTTTTTCCAGTAGGCATGTATGGATGTGAGAGTTGAACTATGAAGAAAGCTGAGTGCTGAAGAACGATGCTTTTGAACTGTGGTGCTGGAGAAGACTCTTGAGAGTCCCTTGGACTGCAAGGAGATCCAACCAGTCCATCCTAAAG
Source organism: Madoqua kirkii (assembly GCA_006408675.1). Classification (NCBI taxonomy): domain Eukaryota; kingdom Metazoa; phylum Chordata; class Mammalia; order Artiodactyla; family Bovidae; genus Madoqua; species Madoqua kirkii. Next base: position 32,290 of record SJYC01015673.1, read on the forward strand.
GACATCAGTCCTTTGGCCCCCTGACGTGAAGGGCTGACTCACTGGAAAAGACCCTGATGCTGGGAAAGACTGAAGAGAG
>SJYC01015674.1:0-35228 GCA_006408675.1 Madoqua kirkii
CATCACGAAATCCCACTACACCCGCCTCCTTCTCTGCTCCATCCGCCTTTCCCAGAGTCATCAGCTGGGGGTCCTCTGTCCCCAGACTGGGGCTCCATCCCACCCTGCATGTGACTTTCGTAAATAGTGTATCACCTGCTCGCCGCTTCTATTACTATGACTGATGTACACATCTCAGCCACAGCCGCTAAGCTGCTCTGGAACCTAAAGGACCCTCTTCGGGGGGAATGAATGGATGGTGGGGATGTGAGGTGAGGCGGGGCAGCTAGCACACGAAATTCAGCCTGTGACTGCATCTCAAGAGAGGCTACCATCTATGAAACAACAAAACCAACTTCCTGCACACAGCCCATACCCTCATGGAAATAGGGGGAAAGCACCTCACCTTCTTATATAGGAATACAAGCTTCCAGCTTCTCGCCAGTTGAAACCAAGAGTGAATGCGGGAGCGCTGGCTGAATCATTTTCCTAAACATTTCCCGGAGGGCTTTGCTGGTGGTCCAGGGACTAAGAAAGTGTGCTGCCAAAGCAGGGGGCTCTGGTTTGATTCCTGGTCAGAGCACTAGATCCCACATGCCCCATCTAAGAGATCACGTGAAAAAGGGAAAGCGTCGGTCACTCAGGCGTGTCCGACTCTGTGCAACCCCATGGACTGTAGCCCACCAGGCTCCTCTGTCCATGGGATTTCTCCAGGTAAGAATGCAGGGGGCGGGGGTTGCCATTTCCACCTCCAGGGGATCTTCCCCACCCAAGAATCGAATCCACATCTCCTAAGTCTCGAGTTTGGCAGATGGATTCTTTACCACTGAGCCACCCGGGAAGCCCAAATACATAAATAATTATGCATATTAAAACAAAAAAAATGAACAGGACTAAGGTCCTCCAAGGTCCGGAAGAAGGTGACCGAGGGCTGAGCCAGGGGGCCCAGGGCTGATACCACGGGCATCGCCCACCAGAACACATTTCTTACCTTTGTAGATGCCATTACTGCCTCCTTGAACTTCTCCTTTGACGGTCACCTCCTCTATGTGAGCTCCTTGGTCGGAGGAGAAGTACACCAGGGTGTTATCAGCCAGTTTCAGCTCGTCGAGGACGTCCAAGATCTGCCCTGAATGGGAAGAAACACTCAAGGTTAAAAAAGCCAATCTTTACAAACGAAACAGAGGCGATTTGCCCTTGTGCACTTGTCTGGGAATTGGTGATGCTGAGGAGGGGACAGTCTTATACCCTGAGCCCTCCCGCCCATGCGGATTTTAATCCGGGATGCGCCATAATCAGAAGGACCCACAGAGGCTGGGCATTTGGCAGAGACAAGGAGAAAGGTTAGTCGTGGAATTAAGTATCATCTGTAAGCATCATTTGAACCTCTAGGCATCGTGGGGCAATCCTGCAGGGAGACTCAATAAAGCTTCTAGAAGCAGCAGGCTCACAGACGATGAGCCCTTTGGAGGAAGATGCTGCAGACAGAGCGAGGATTATTGCAATCATCAGCCAGCCTTGGTCTTGAGGTCATAAAAAAGTCTACTAGATGCCATCTGTATGTGTTAATATATGATTATTGGTTTTCTCCTTTGAACTTACTTCACTCTGTATGAAAAACTCTGGGTTTATCCATATCACTAGAAACGAACCAATCTTGTTCTTTTTTATGGCTGAGTAATCAGAATGGGAAAGACTAGAGATCTCTTCAAGAAAATTAGGGATCCCAAGGGAACATTTCATGCAAAGATGGGTGTGATAAAGGATAGAAATGGTATGGACCTAACAGAAGCAGAAGATATTAAGAAGAGGTGGTAAGAATACATGGAAGAACTGTACAAAAAACATCTTCACGACCCAGATAATCATGATGATGTGATCACTAATATAGAGCCAGACATCTTGGAATGTGAAGTCAAGTGGGCCTTAGAAAGCATCACTATGAACAAAGCTAGTGGAGGTGATGGAATTCCAGTGGAGCTATCTCAAATCCTGAAAGATGATGCTGTGAAAGTGCTGCACTCAATATGCCAGCAAATTTGGAAAAATGGAATGTGAAGTCAAGTGGGCCTTAGAAAGCATCACTATGAACAAAGCTAGTGGAGGTGATGGAATTCCAGTGGAGCTATCTCAAATCCTGAAAGATGATGCTGTGAAAGTGCTACACTCAATATGCCAGCAAATTTGGAAAATTGAGCCATGGCCACAGGACTGGAAAAGGTCAGTTTTCATTCCAATGCCAAAGAAAGGCAATGCCAAAGAATGCTCAAACTACCGCACAACTGCACTCATCTCACATGCTAGTAAAGTCATGCTCAAAATTCTCCAAGCCAGGCTTCAGCAATACGTGAACCGTGAACTCCCTGATGTTCAAGCTGGTTTTCGAAAAGGCAGAGGAACCAGAGATCAAATTGCCAACATCCGCTGGATCATGGAAAAAGCAAGAGAGTTCCAGAAAAACGGAACTGGACTGAATATTCCACTGTATATATGTAGCACGACTTCTTAATCCATTTGCCTAGAGAAATCGGATGAGGGGGTAGGGATGAGGTTCAACACGGAGGGGATATATATATACACTTATAGCTGACATGTTGTACAGCGTAAACTAACTCATCATTGTGAAGCAATTATTCTCCAGTTAAAGAAAAAGAAGGCCACTAGCTTTCCTCATTGTCTGGGAAAAAGCTAAACCATCAGGGCTCCTCCTACATGAGGAAACATCTCTATAAAGACGTTTTGATGAAGGACCTTTCTAATAGTTACCACAGATACCCAGGTCTAAAACTGCCCATCATGAAAAAGTTATTTTCCTCACACTTTCCTTTTCCTTGTCCTCATCTTTTTTTCCCCCTAACTGCATGTTCTAGACTAACCTTAACATATTGTTGTTGTTCAGTTGCTAAGTAGTGTCCAACTCTTTGTGATCCCATGGACTGTAGCCCACTAGGCTCCTCTGTCCATGGGATTCTCCAGGCAAGAATACTGCAGTGGGTTGCCCTTCCCTTCTCCACAGGATCTTCCCCACCTGGGGATCAAACCTGGGTCTCCTGCATTACAGGCAGATCCTCTACTGTCTGAGCCACCAGGGCAGATCCAAAAAAAAGAGTGAAGTCCGATTCCAAAACCCAGACTCTCAAAGCCAGCACAGCTTAGCAGATGAACAGACCCACGGATGGCATGGTAAGACAGCTCCTTTCTTCATCACATTTGTCCAGGAAGATGGGAAGTGAGTACAGAGCACGGATGCCCCTCCATCAGACATGACTTTATCAACCGGTAAAGGTGGGCCCAGGACACGTGGCGCTTGACTGCACTTTTCTCTCTTTATACCTCAAATTTTTCATAAGAAAAATAAAAAAACAGAGGCGAGCTGAAGATGGAAAAATGGGCTGAAATACAGCTTGTCTGATTAGGAAGCTCTCATCTGGGCTTCCCTCATAAGTCAGTTGGTAAAGAATCTGCCTGCAACATGGGAGACGTGGGTTCCATCCCTGCATTGGGAAGATCCCCTGGAGAAGGGAAAGGCCACCCATTCTGGTATTCTGGCGTAGAGAATCCATGGCCAGTATCCATTCTGGCCTATACAGTCCATGGGGTCGCAGAGAGTTGGACACAGCTGAGTGACTTTCACCCAACTCATTCATCTGCTCTCAAATCAGAAGAAAATGATGGTCAGACAAGAGGTATCTAATTTATCATTTCCGCAGAGATGCGTTATAGCCCCACGGTGCTAGCTTCATTTGGCCAATGCATGCAGTTAGTTATACTGTGAAGTATTAAAGGGTCTGAGTTGGTTTTCTGAGGTCTGCTAAGAGCTTTAAATGCTTCTCAAGTGGCTCAGCCGTAAAAAATCTGCCTGCTGATGCAGGAGACGCAGGTTTGATTCTTGGGTCGGGAAGATCCCCTGGAGAAGGAAATGGCAACCCACTCCAGTGTTTTGGCCTGGAGAATCCCACAGAGGAGCCTGGCAGGCTGCAGTCCATGGGGCGGCAAAGAGTCGGACAGGACTTAGGAAGTAAACAGCAAGCACAGAGAGTATTTAGACCTTATCTCTGCCTCTTCCATTTGTACCCAACAAGCTTACAAGAAAGCCTACGGGCTCCTTCCCTCAGTGCCCAGGGAGGTTCAAACTGTACCAGCTCCTACCTACAGCACAGGAACCCACATCTAGAAGCCAGCTTCTATCCCCCAAGATGGCTTATTTGTCTCCTTTTCCCCATCTCCTGAAAGCCATCTTCACAGCGGCCTAGCAGCTTCCCTGCTTTGTCCAGAAAGTCTCGTCTTGTAGGAGTTACAACCCTTTCTGTATTGTCTTGGTGTGGCTCAAGGATCACTCATCTTAATGGGGGACCCATGTTTTGGGGTGAGATCTAATTCGTCGGTGTAGGATAATCACAGTGGGAACTCTACAAGCACATCGGGCATCCTTGGCAGCAGAGGTAACAACTGAAGAGGCTTCCCTGGTGGTCCAGGGGCTAAGTGACTCAGTGGTGAAGAATCCGCCTGCAGGAGATGCAGGTTTGATTATTGAGTCAGGAAGATCCCTTGGAGGAAGGGAATGGCAACCCACTCCAGTATTCTTGCCTGGAGAATCCCCATGGAAAGAGGAGCCTGGCGGGCTGCCTGGAGAATCCCCATGGGGTCGCAAAGGAGTCAGACACGACTGAGCAACTAAACCACCACAACCCGGTGGCCGACACTCCACGCTCCCCATGCAGGGGGCCCAGGTTCCATCCCTGATGAGGGAACTGGAACCCACCGGCTGCAACTGAGCATTCAGAGGTCACAACTGGAGATAACCATGTGCCACGGTGAACGTTGGCCATCCTGTGTGACCTCGTGTGCGGCAACTAAGATCCTACTCAGCCAAATAAATAAATATTCAATTAAAAAAGACAATAAGCAAACACGGGTAACTGGCCAAATAAATAAATATTCTAAAAAAAGACAAAATTTAAAAATTAAAAAAATAAAGATAAAAAAATAAAATCAATAAGACAATAACTGAATATTGGTAATCAGCCAAATAAATAAATACTTTAAACAGACAATAACTGACTATGGGTAATGGACCAAATAAATACACATTAAAGAAAGACAATAACTGAATATGGGTGATCCTATCCAGCAGACAGATCACACACCCCATGGAGTCAGGCCCTCCGCCCTGGGGGCTGCACCCTGACTGATTTCGTCCAAAAACAGAGGGCAAAAAGACACAGACTCCGCCCTCTGCGAAGGTGGCAGAAATGATTTCCAATGCAAATGCAACATCTGATTCATCTGTCACCAGACATATTCTTGCTGTCTGATCGCAACGCCACAGGCTGGAGGACGTTCAAGCTCTCTCAGTGCTTCCTTCCGTACGATAAACATTCCCGGAAGGCACGCCGTGGAGATGAACGTTGTACCCAGGATCAGGGGATAAGACGCACAGGACTGTCTCAGCGAGCTGTCTCCCGTGATCAATCACCGCCCGCCAGACATTTATTAGGCTGTGCTTCGTTCAGCTCCGCAAACCACCTGTGCGCCCAGGATTGGGGTAATTGGACTCCGACACTAATTTCAGGCTTATCACTTTGCGCATGGTAATTAGTTTAATGAGTTGGCACAGGAAGAAGCAACAAGGCAGAGATATAACCCCCACACAGACTCTGTGGAGAAGGAAATGGCAACTCGCTCCAGGATTCTTGCCTGGAGAATCCCAGGGATGGGGGAGCCTGGTGGGCTGCTGTCCATAGGGGTCGCATAGAATTGGACATGACTGAAGCGACTTAGCATGCATGCTTGCATTGGAGAAGGAAATGGCAACCCACTGCAGTGTTCTTGCCTGGAGAATCCCAGGGATGGAGGAGCCTGGTGGGCTGCCGTCCACGGGGTTGCACAGTCAGACACGAATGAGGCGACGTAGCTTCAGCAGCATACGCTCTGAAGGAAGAGGGCTCCTTTGGGGGCCTTCCCTGGTGGCTCGTTGGGAAAGAATCTCCTGGTCAATGCCTTTGGTCCGTGGTCTCGGATCAAACTTGGGTTTGATCCCTGGTCTGGGAAGATCCCGCATCCCGAGGGGCAACAAAGACCATGTGCCACCATGCTGAGCCTGCATCCTAAAGCCCTGGAGTTTCAACTCTTGCAGCTCACGTGACCCGCAGCCCAAGCTCCCAAACTAGAGAAGCCCCTCAACGAGAAGCCCACACCCCACAGCTCGAGAGCAGCCCCTCTCTCCCTGCAACTAGAGAAAATCCCGTGCAGCGACCAAGACCCAGCCCAGCCAAAAATAAAAAGAACTGCAAAGAGAATGTGTGAAAAAAAAACTTACAAAAAAAACAAAACAAAACACGAATGCCCCTTTGGGTGCACATAAAAACTTCTAAGTATCAATAAAAAGACAGAGATCAGGGTTTCACATCCTTGTGCTATAACTGGTATTTGCAAAAGGGCGTACAGCCACGCACCTCTGTTTCAAACGAAAGGATTCTTGAACATACTTATATAGAAGTACCTTAGTATAAAGAGAAATGCTACGTAGAAATACCTTTCTGAAAAATGTGGCTCCCGTGGCAGCTTCTATGAAAACAACAAAAACATTTAGAGCTTGTTTATTTATAGCTGACAAAACCTTGGAAGTAACCGAGATGTCTTTCAGCACTTTGGGAGGTGAATGGATAAACTGTGGTCCAGCCACTCAATGTGACATTATTCAGCGATACAAGGAAATGAGTTATCAAGCCATGCGAAGCCGTGGAAGACACTGAAACGCATGTGACTATCACAGGAGACTTGGGTTCCATCCCTGGGTCGGAACGATCTCCTAGAGAAGGACATGGCAACCCACTCCAGGATTCTTGCCTGGAGAATCCCATGGACAGAGGAGCCTGGTGGGCTGCAGTCCGTGGGGTCACAAAGAGTCAGAAACACTTGAGTGACTAAACAACACATGCACGCACACACACAGACACACACACACACACAGACACACACACACACACAGAGGTGAAACAAGCCAGTCTGAAAGGCTGCACGCTGCACGACTCAACTCTGTGACACGCTGGACGACGCAAAACCATGCAGACAGTAGAACGATCAGAGCTCGCCAGGGGCTGGGCATGAGGGACGGATGAAGGCCAAGGATCGTATTCAGTTGAGTTCAGTCGCAAAAAAAAAAGTAAAAAGACACAATATTACAATAAGCAAACATTTCTTTTAAATTGTCGGCTAAGTTTTAAAAGATGCTTTTCAAATGTCCTGTTGGTTCCCACACATGATTACCCTGCATTCAACTCGTGTTGACAAAAAGCGTACTGAAAAAGGGATAAAAACCAAAGCTTGCAGAGGGTTGGAGATGGTGGACATTTGATCCCAGATCCCCTGGTGGATCGCTGCCTTGCCTCAAGGCAGCTACACCCCTCCATGACAGTTTTCCCTGCAGGCTGTTTTCAAACCCAGACGACCCAGCAGCTGCAATCACCACAGAGAATCCTTCTACTAAAATATATCTCACATCGTCCCTCATCTTCACACTCCTCCCTAGAGATCTCCTCCAAATTCCAATATTTTCAAATGACCATGATAAGCTATCTCCTTTGCCCCCATGCATTCCTTCGATCCATCGCCTAGGGTGCTAACTTGATCATTTTCATCGAAAGGACCGTATACCACTGGAGTGGAGTGAAGAATCCCAGAGAATCTAGCTGATGCTCCCACGCAAGGATACCTGAAAAAGCGTCACATCTCATTCTCTTTCAGTTCTTTTTCCCCCTGAGAGAGGCATCCGCGTATCTCATACTGTTTAGGTCTTAAACACCAGAATCTCATTCGAAAAGCCCATTAGCCATTAGGTGTTCCATGACATTGATCCTATAAAGGTCTAACATATTTCTCGTCTAAAAAATTCTGCAGCGAAATCTCCTGTGGGAACAAACGCCGCTGTATTATTCTTGCTTTCAGAACCACATGCCGCAAGTCAGAGGTCCGCAAACATTATCTTTCAGAGGTTCTCCAGGTATAATGACACCAATTTATATCGGATGATAGTTCTGAATTACCGGCGGAGGGCTGCAGGATAGTGTATAAATGAAATGTTTTATTTCCAAAGCTTCCCCACATTCTTCCTGAAAATGAAACAATACAGAAAGCAAGCCATTTTCGAGAGCACTTTGTTATCTAACCGGAGACGGCAAGATTGAGTGTATCAGGGGGTGGGGCGCGGGGGGAAATGAGGGCTTGCTGACAAGGGTTCGGTCGTTTTAAAGCAGAAATCTGGGACGTGTGAAAATGACGGTCCCTTCCTCCCACAGGTGTGAACACAAGTTGAAAGAAGCCTGCATTCTGGAGAATTTGTGCCTTCCACTGATTCATGCCATGTGCCACTGTGACGGACAAAGTGAGATAGTAGGTTTTCCGGTCCTCAGCCGGAATCCTAGGTCTTGCCTGAGATGGAGTTGCCGTCATGGAGAATTAACTGGTCAGGGTCTGGCTCCCAGGGCCCAAGTCCTGGGTCCCTGGTTTGCCCACTGCGGTGGCTGACCTCTGCGTGGCTACATACATGCTAAATTGCTTCAGTCATGTCTGACCCTGTGACCTTACGGGCTGCAGCCCTCCAGACTCCTCTGTCCATGGGACTCTCCAGGCAGGAACACTGGAGTGGGTGGCCGTGCCCTCCTCCAGGGGATCTTCCCGACCCAGGGACTGAACCCAGGGTCTTCCTGCATTGGCAGGTGGGTTCTTTACCACTAGCATCCCCCGGGAAGCCCCTCCAAGTTGGAGGTCATAACATATAATGGGTAGAGGGTTGCCGTGAGTGATGACACAGACCTGCATCGCAAACTCTTAGCCCAGGACTGAGTGCTCAACGCAGCTTAGCTCTTCTTACAGCAGAGTTAAAAATCAGAGTTAAATCATCAGCTTGCCTGACATCAAAACTACAACGAGGCACTACCTCCCACAGGTCAGAATGGCCATCATTAAAAAGTCTACAAATGTTAGAGAGGTTGTGGGGAAATGGGAACCCTCCAGCACTGCTGACGGGAATGTAAGTTGGTGCAAAACAGTATGGAGGCTCCTTTAAAAACTAAAAATAGAGCTACCGTGTGATCCTGTAATCACACGCCTGGGCATATATCCAGAGAAAACCATAATTCAAAAAACATGCACGCACCCCAATGCTCACAGCAGCAATATTTACAATAACCAAGACTTGGAAGCAACCTACCCATCCAAGGAGAGAGGAACTGACAAAGAAGGCGAGCCACATATACAAAGTGGAATATTATTCAGCCATAAAAAAGAACGGAATAATGCCACCTGCAGCAACGTGAATGGACCTCCAGCTTGCAATAATGAGTGAAGTTGAAGAGAGAAAGACAGACATCATATGATATCGCTTCATATGGAATCCAAAAAATGATACAAAGTAATTCATTCGTAAAACAGAAACATACTCACAGGCATAAAAAACCCACTTGTAGCTAGCAAAGGGTCGGAGAAGGGATAAATTATGAATCTGAAATGAAAAGATACACCCTACTTTACATAAAGCAGATAAACCACAAGGACCTACTGTATAGTGCAGGGAACTATATTCAATACCTTGTAACAATCTGTAACAGAAAAGAATCTAAAGAACTTGTGTGTGTCTATAGAAAACTGAATCACTTTGCTGTATACCCGAAACACTGTAAATCAACAATACTTCAGTAAAAAAAATTTTTAATCAACTTGTCTAAGGGAAGACTTGCTATTTCAGCAAATCTGGCTTTTCTCCTGTTTCCTATAAGGTAGGTCGATTCAGGCAAAATATGGAAACAAAGACGCCTGGGTTCAATTCCTGAACAGGGAACTAGATCATACATGCCACAACTGAGAGTCTGGATGTCACAACGAAAGACCCTGCATGTTACAACTAAGACGTGGTACAGTCAAATAAATAAATATGTATTTAAAAAAAAAAGTGGATACATTGACTACCACCCCACCCAGCTCCTCTCTTATGTCCAAGAGACCGCCAGCTTGCTGCCTGCAGTTCCTGAAATGTCCATCTAACTCTGGGGTGACATGCTGACTTCTGGGGAGAGCTCAAGCCCTTAGAAGCAATTCAGTTCTGTCCGTAAGATCCTGAACACCAAAGCCAGGGGCAGAAGGGCTCTGTGGGGAATGTGAAGTCCAGAGTGAACATTTCAAATAGAAGATGAAATAGCAACAGCGATGTAAAAACCCACAAGATGGTCCAAACACCTGTCTCCTTTTCCATCATGGACTTTTTTTTTCTCTCTCATCCATGACTTTTCTACTCAATATAATGTGGCTATATGTACATTTTAAGCAAACATGCTTCGCCCATCTGTGAAAGGGAGAGTAATAATCATAGCAATAGTAATAATAAAAATAATAATAGCAGCTAGCATTTATTGAGTACTTGTTGCATACCCGGCACTGTGCTGACTCTTCTAAGTATGTGAGTTCATTTCATCTGATAATTCAACTCATTCAAGCAGGTGTTAACACATCACATAGGAGGATTTTTTTTTTTTTTCCGTTTTTACTGAATTCATTACACTGTTGCTTCTGTGTGACAATTTGGAGCTTTGGCCTCCAGGCCTGTGTGATCCTGGCACCCGGACCAGGGATTGAACCCCTACCAGGGGCATTGGAAGGCAAAAATCTTAACCACTGAAATGCCCCCAGGGCAAGTCCACATTCATGGGAATTACCGCTTTCGACTTTTTGATAAGCGCTAATTGGGTGTTACTACCCGAAAGGAACAAGTATTCAAATTTGCTCCTCACCCCTAATTTTGAACTCACCATTCAAATACAGGTTAAGGTCAGGCTTCCCTGGTGGCTCAGAGGTTAAAGCATCTGCCTCCAATGCGGGAGACCCGGGTTCGATCCCTGGGCCGGGAAGATCCCCTGGAGAAGGAAATGGCAACCCACTCCAGTATTCTTGCCTGGAGAATGCCACGGACGGAGAAGCCTGGTGGGCTCCAGTCCACGGGGTCGCAAAGAGTCGGACACGACTGAGCGACTTCACTCACTGTTCAAATATAGACACTGGTCCTCCGTGGAATACCATTTAAGCATTGCTTTAACTCCATCTCTCAAATCCTAATTTGCCTTTTCTTCCTAGATATATTCAGTTAGCAGATTAAGTGCACTAATCAGAAGAAGCTGAGGCAGAAGGCAGTGTTATACAAAACACCCCCGAGATACCCAACACGCACATCCTGTTGTTTTCTGCATCTGTTTAATTTTTCCTTTTCTTTTTTTCTTTTTTTTTTTTTTAGTTGGAGGATAATTGTTTTACAGAGTTGTTGTACAATTTCGGCTGCAAAACAAAGTGAATGAGCCATATGTAAACACATCCCCCCTCCCTTGTTAGTCTGCCCCTGACACCCTCATCCCAACTCTCCAGGTCGTCACAGAGCGCCAAGCAGATGGACCTCCCGGAGCTGTACACCAGCTTCCACCCAGCTCCCTGTCTTACGCACGGTCGTGTACAGACGTCAGGGCTGCTCTCTCGAATCATCTCACCCTCTCTTTCCCCCGCTACATCCACACGTCTGTCCCCTACATCTCTTGTCTCTGTTCCTACCCTGGAAATAGGCTCCTCAGCATCACTTCCCTAAATTCCACATACGTGTGTGTGTGAGTTAACATACGCTATCTGCTCTTCTCTTGTTAACTTCTTTCACCCTGTACTACGGACTCTACATCCATCCACAGCCCTACAACGGACTCAAATCCTTTTCCTTTTCGTGGCTGAGTAATATTCCACTCTCTATACGTACCACAACTTCTTTATCCGTTCATCTGTCCATGGACATCGAGTCGCCTCCATGTCCTGGATACTGCAACGAATACATCTCTAGAGGGTGGGAGGCAAAGTCAAGAATGCAGGGATGGATGAACTCCTAGGATACGGGAGCTGGAGGAAAATCGTTGGAGGCCATTGGTCCAAAGAGTCTTGTCTTATAGATAAGCCGCAGCTGGAGAAGAGACAACGTCTACTTTCCCCATTAATTCAACAAACTAGAAACCTCTTCTGGCTTCAGAGAAGCACTGTAGCCTAGAGGCGCCTGGGCAGTCTTACCCAAGTCACTGAGCCTCTCCAGACTTCACCTCCTCACCCACAAGGACGACACACATCTCTTAGAACAGGACTGTGAGGCCGCCACTAAACTATCCATGTGAGACGTTAGACAAGTGGCCACTGCTGCTGCTGCTGAGTCGCTCCAGTCGTGTCCGACTCTGTGCGACCCCACAGACGGCAGCCCACCAGGCTCCCCCCGTCCCTGGGATTCTGCAGGCAAGTACGCTGGAGTGGGTTGCCATTTCCTTCTCCAGTGCATGAAAGGGAAAAGTGAAAGTGAAGTCGCTCCGTCGTGTCTAGCATGTACCAATTTCAGATTTTAGCTGTTGTGAGTCAGGAAACAGTTACTATTCTTGTTGTGATAGCTGTTGTGGTTCTGCAGCCAGAAATTTTATTATTCCTGTTTGACTCAACTGGGCAACTTGATTCCTCGATAATCGATGGTGCTATCTTCTTTAGGGAAATGATTTTGTGGAAGAGTGTGAAAACATACTCATTTTAATTTGAGATGTAAATTCACGGTAAAATAATATCCATCCTGGGCTCAAGAACATAAAAATTAAGCTCTGGGCTTTGAAAAAAAAAAATGGTAACACGATCACAGAGTTTATGAAACCCAGAGGTTAACGATTTATAGGATAAATTAATTTGGAGAATGAAAATCAATATTCTACATAGTGAATTTCTAACTACACCTTACGGCCAAAGTCTGGATGAACAGACTTCAACGGTTCCTGTCCCAGGGCTCTCTCCCCATCCTAACTGCCTGGCTCTGTACTGTCTGCACGTCTAACCTGAGGCTGCAAAAACTGATTTTTCTGAGGAAGATTACTATCTTGTCACAAACACTGGAAACTCACACAGGAAGGGAAGATAATCTGAAAATATGTATAAATTTTGTATATAAAACTTATACATATATATTATGTAATATATAGACATAATATATATTACATATATTACTGTTATATTATATAATATTATATCATGTAATATATATATGTGTGTGCTTGCTTGCACGCATGCTAAGTTGCTTCAGTCACGTCCGACTCTTTGTGACCCTATCAACTATAGCCCATCAGGCTCCTCTGTCTCTGGGATTCTCCAGGGAGGACTATTGGAGTGGGTTGCCATTCCCTTCTCCATGGGATCTTTCCAACCCAGAGATCGAACCTGTGTCTCTTACACCTTCTGCGTTGGCAGGCGGGTTCTTTATCACTCGTGCCACCTGGGAAGCATATAGATCTCCAGGGGTCATGTATGGATATGAGAGCTCGACCATAAAGAAAGCTGAGTGCCGAAGAACTGATGCTTTTGAACTGTGGTGCTGGAGAAGACTCTTGAGAGTCCCTTGGACTGCAAGGAGATCCAACCAGTCCATCCTAAAGGAGATCAGTCCTGGGTGTTCTTTGGAAGGACTGATGCTGAAGCTGAAACTGCAATACTTTGGCCACCTCATGTGAAAAACTGACTCACTGGAAAAGACCCTGATGCTAGATAAGGCTGAAGGCATGAACAGAAGGGGATAACAGAATGAGATGGTTAGATGGCATCACCAACTCGAAGGACACGAGTTTGAGCAAGCTCTGGGAGTTGGTAATGGATAGGAAGGGGACGACAGAGGATGAGATGGTTGGATGGCATCATCAACTCAATGGACATGAATTTCAGCTAATTCCAGAAGATAGTGAAGGACAGGGGAGCCTGGAGTGCTGCAGTCCACGGGGTCCCAAAGAGTCAGACACTATTTAGTAACTGAACAACAACAACCATAAGGGCTTCCTGGGGGGCTTAGAGGTAAAGAATCTGCCGGTAGTGCAGGAGATGAAGGGGGCATGGGTTCAATCTCTGGGTCAGGAGGATCCCTCAGTGAAAGAATGGCAACCCACTTCAGTATTCTTGCCAGAAAATCCCATGGGCAGAGGAACCTGGTGGGCTACAGTTCAAAGACTTGCAAAGTGTTGGACATGACTGAGCATGCACGAAACTGAACAACAACAACCATAAGGGCTTCCTGGGGGGCTTAGAGGTAAAGAATCTGCCGGTAGTGCAGGAGATGAAGGGGGCATGGGTTCAATCTCTGGGTCAGGAGGATCCCTCAGTGAAAGAATGGCAACCCACTTCAGTATTCTTGCCAGAAAATCCCATGGGCAGAGGAACCTGGTGGGCTACAGTTCAAAGACTTGCAAAGTGTTGGACATGACTGAGCATGCACGCACCACACTAATTAAACAACAAAAAAAGTTAATATTCAGAGAGGTGGTCCTAAGATGGTGGAGGAATAAGACAGGGAGACCACTTTCTCCCCAACAAATTCATCAAAAGAACATTTAAACGCTTAGTAAATTCCACAAAACAACTTCTGAATGCCGGCAGAGGACATCAGGCTCCCAGAAAAGCAGCCCATTCAAAAGGAGGTAAGAAAATATATAAAAGATTAAAAGAGAGACAAAAGAGGTAGGGACAGAGCTTCGTCCCAGGAAGGGAGCCTTAAAAAAAGAGAAGTTTCCAAACACCAGGAAATAGTCTGCTGAGTCTGTGGTGAGCCTTGGAACCACAGAGAGTGACATGACTGGGAGAGAAAATAAATAAATAATTAAAACCCACAGATTAGGTGCCCAATGGTAACTCACCCTGCAGAGAAGCAGCACAGTCACCTGCACCCGCCACTAGCAAGCGGTGACTGGGCAGGGAGGTGCGGGCTCCATTGCTTAGAGTAAGGACCGGGCCTGAATGCCCCGAGGGCAATCTGAGGGAACTAACTTAGGCTAGCAAACCAGACTATGGGATAGCTACCATGCAAAAAGCCCTAACCTAAGACACCACCAGGCCCACTCACAGAACAAAGGACTGAGCAGAGCTACGTGAAAAGCTCTAACCTAAGACACCATCAGGCCAGCTCACAGAACAAAGGACTGAACAGAGACAGCTGACTGCAGACCATCCCCCTCTGGTGACAGGCAGCCAGAGCCGAAAGGGGCCAATTGCAGCCCCAGAGAGGTATTATCTACCAAACTGCAAGCAGGCTTCCTTACTAAGACTTCTTGGGGTTCTGGATGGTCAACATCCACCTGAGAAGGTGCACCAGTTGTACACCCAGAAAACTGAGTGGCAGGGACAGGGGAGGCCACAAGCCGCGGTGACTGTGCTCACCAAAGACCTCATCACCTGAGCTGCCTGGAGCTCGGAAGTGCACAAAATGCAGGCCCAACCGAGTCTGCGCCTCTGAAGACTACCCGAGTGACTGAACCTGAGGCACTTAGACCTGGGAGGTGCATGCAGCCCAGGGCTGACCTCGGACGGTTCCCAGCAGAGCAACCTAGAGCCTGAGCAATGTGGGCAGGGAGGGCACATGTGCCATGAGCGGACGCAGGCCCAGTGTGGCTGAGACTGTGCGAGCACACACCAGTGTTATTCATTCGCAGCATCCCTCCCTCCCCACAGCACGATTGAACAAGTGAGCCTAAGAAAGTGTCCACCACTGCCCCCTTGTGTCAGGGTGGAAATCAGACACTGAAGAGACCAGCAAACAGAAGAAACAGAGGGAACCCTCTTGGAAGTGACAGGTGCAATAGATTAAAACCCTGTAGTTAGTACCGACTACATAGGAAGAGGCCTATAGATCTTGAGAAATAAAAGCTGGACCAAGGAACAAGCCGAAAATGAACTGACCCCCCACTGCCCACAACACCACCAGATTAAGTCCTAGATATATTTTTACTATCATTAAATTTTTTTTAATTTTTAAGTCCTCTATTACTCCTTTAATTTTCATTTTCACAACCTAATATTACTTTGCAAAAAGAGACCCTATTTTTTAAAGCAATCTTCATATATATATATAATTTTTATAATTTTTGTGACTTTTTTTCTTCTTTAATATTGTATTTTTGAAAATCCAACCTATACTCTATATTTTTAGTCTTTGCTTTTTGGCATTTGTTATCAATTTTGTACCTTTAAGAATCCAATCTTCAGTACCCATTTTTACTTGGGAGTGAGATGACTGGCTTGACTACTCTCTCCCCCTTTGGACTCTCCTTTTATAAATACTGGAGGCAGTGTGGAGTGGAGAACGTTCCTACCCTGCTGGTGGGGATGTAAATTGGTACAGTCACCATGAAGAACAGTATGGTTGTTCCTTAAAGAGCTTAACGTACGGCTACTGCTTGACTCCGCAATCCCACTGCTGGGGGGATGTATCCAGAGAAAACCGCAATCTGAAAAGATACATACCCCCCAGGGGTCATTTTTGTTTCTTTCTTTAGTGGCTCCATCGTGTCGGACTCTTTGTGACCCCATGGACTGTAGCCCGCCAGGCTCCTCTGTCCCTGGAACTTTCTAGACAAGAAGCAGTATTTACAATAGCTAGGAGTGTGTGCTAAGTCACTTCAGTCGTGTCCAACTCTGTGCGACCCTACGGACTATAGCCACCCCCCACCAGGGCTCCTCTGTCCACGGGATTCTCCAGGCAAGAATACCAGAGTGGGTTGCTACGTCCTCCTCCAGGGGATCTTCCCGACCCAGGGATCAAACCCACGTCGCCCGAGTCTCTTGCACTGGCTGGCAGGTTCTTTACCACTAGCTGGGACATGGAAGCTACCCAAATGTCCATCGACAGATGAGTGGACAAACACAGCAGGATGTCACTCAGCCATAAAAAAAAAAAGACTGAAATAATGCCATTTGCAGCAACATGGACGGCCCTAGAGACTCTCACACCAGGTAAGTCAGACAGACAAATATCACACGCTATCACTTGTATGTGAGGTCACACAGAGAAAGACAAATATCGTCTGATATCACTTTTACATGCAATCTACAAAAATGACACAAATGAACGTGTCTAGGAAACAGAAACAGACTCACTGAAACAGAGAACAGACTTCTGGTTGCCAAGGGGGAGAAGGGGCAGGGGAAGGAACGGACTGGGAGTTTGGGATTGGCAGAGGCAAAGTAGTTCATATAAGACGGATAAACAAGAAGGCCCCAGGGTACAACCCAGGGAACTGTTTTCAGTATCCTGTGACAAACCATAATGAGAGAAGACCAAAAAAAAGAATATTATATATGTGTGTGTGTGTGTGTGTGTGTGTGTGTGTAAATATGCAAGTATCACTGCATCAGTCTGCTGTACAGCAGAAATTAACCCCACACTGTAAATCAACCATACTTCAATAAATAAATCAGCAAAGAGTCAAATAAAATGTCCGGAGAAGGACTTTATGGAAACAGGTTCCCTGATGACCCGGCTTGGCCCATTCTTCCACTGCTTGGGAGCAAAGAAAATGTCTGAGAGTCAGTCCCCGGTGAAGAGACTTTCCTTCCCAAACGCATGATTTGTGGTTCTGCGCATGCACGCTCAGGCAGACACACGCAGGTGAGTGTGCAGTCTACCCTAGAGTCATCACCACCCACAGCACCTGCGTTGGTTGCCAACTGCATGTATACGGCCCTGCTCACAGGTTCCCTCTCCTTCATCCCAGTGGAAGCGACCGCCCCCTCCTTGATGAGCGATGCCTGACACAGCCTGGCTCCTGAGTGCAAGAACTGTTTTTTGGGGGGTGTTTTTGCATACAAGCATTGCTGTGTAGGGTGAGGCATCAAAGAGCAGAAACATCTACTCTTTGGGCACCCAGAGGCACTCCCTCTATTCCAAAGTCGACAGCAATGCCCTTTCTGGAACTCTCCTCTCTACCCACCGCCCCCCGCCGCCCCGCATCCTGCCCTTGGCTTAATTACAAAGCATCACCAAGCAAAATGCAAAGGCCATGTCGTTGAGACAAGGCAAAATGACTTTTCTCAAAGTCAGCGCTCGAAGCTTCCGAGATCGTCAGAGACGCTTCCTTCTTGTAGCCTTCTCTCTTCCGAGCGCTCGGCTTATTTATGTGCTGAAAATCAGATGCATACATGCGTAAATAAGGTGGTTGTTACCGATGAGATCTGGCAGGCAGGCAACGGGGTGTCGACGGAGGTAGCTGACAGGCAATTCTGCTTTCAAATGATCAAACGTAAAAGGCTGAAAATGCCGTAACGCTGTCATTTTCGCGCTTTTCCCTGGCTATTGTCTTACTTCCGAAAGGAAAATATATATATATATTATGACAGCAGTGTTCCTTCTCTATGGTCCCGTGTGAACTGGAAACGTGAATATGCTGCCCAAATCACTGTGTCACGGCCCACTCCAAGAAGAGCGTGCAGCTGAATGCCACTGAGCGTTCCAAATCGACGTAACTGATAAACTCGGCAAAACGTCTCCTTAGAGTCGACGGCTGGGTCTGAGGTTAGTGACCTTAATGTGTGGAATTTCGTGTAAAGTGCAGCAGCACTCAATGAACTCCAGAAACAGCAGAGTTTTATTTCGTTTGAGTTTTCTGCGTCACTCATATCTGGGGTACCTGATCGACAAGATCCATTTTGGATGGAGAAGGGGTTTGTTTATGGGAGTAAGCTACTTGAAGACCTCACCTCTCTTTTCTTCTACTGCGTGGGGGCAAATAAAGTGCCTTACACAGTCCTCTGTAAAGAGACTTTGCTCCCAAATGCTTCCATGCTAACTGAAAAGCATAAAGTCAGGGGCTTCTCTGGTGCTCCAGTGGCCCAGATTCTCTGCGTGTCCAATGCCAGGGGTACCAGCTCAAAGTCTGGCTGGAGAGCTAAGATCCCACATGCCGTGAGGCGTGATCAAAAATGGTTGGTGTTTAGCAGCTCCGTCGTGTCCGACTCTTTTCCACCCCATGGACTGCATCATGCCAGGCTTCCCTGCCCTTGTCTATCTTAGTGGGCACATACATGTGTGTGTGTGTGTCTGGGTGTGCATGTACAACTGAGTCACTTTGCCTTATAGCAGAAATTAACACAACATTGTAAATCAGCTATGTGGTGGTTTAGTGGCTAAGTCGTGTCCAGTTCTTGTGACTTCATAGACTGTATGTAGCCTGCCAGCTCCCTGTGTCCATGGGATTCTCTGGGCAAGAATACTGGAGCGGGTTGCCATTTCCTTCCACTTCAATAAAATTAAAATAAATAAAGGTATCCTCTAGTAACAATATCCCATTTACTATTTTCCAGAAGCCATGCATTTCCAAATCTCACAGTAAGCGTTCCCAAATGTCCTAACGACACATTTTCTTAAGTTTCTTTCGCACACGTCCTGAAGCTTACTCTCTGTGTTTGGAAACGGGGCAGGGGATCTTTCGTTGATCCTCTCTTTTTATTCCATATATTTGACAGCCATGGAAAGAAAATTGGACATAGGTGGGTCTGTATTAGTCATTTTGTTACTGGGCACAGGTTGCCATTGTTTCCTATATGTTTTCTTGAAGTTCTGAAACCTCGTTATGTATCTCACAGTTCGGGTAAACAATGGTCTGTAATGGAAAACAGGTTCATCTCTCTCCTGTCTAGATCTGCTTGAATAAAAAGCCTGCTCATTAGGGCAGAGGTTTCTGTAATGCTGGAGCCGGTCAAAAGGGCAGGCGAGGATGCTTGCTGCAGCCTCCGTTTCCAGATTATCTGGGTAACCAGCAATTATGGCAACTGCACCAGAGGTCGTATTATATCTGTCACAGAGCTAAGCTGCCATCCCGAGCATGTATCCAAGATTTGATACTCTGGAATCAACTGATGCATTTCTTTAAAAAAAAAAAAAATTCAGTTTCCACTTTGGGTATTTAGAATCCCAGGGAACTTACTGAATTAAAAGTAAATTTTTATAAACTCAGGCATTTTTTTTAAGGTGTGTTACTAAGGATACCCTGGAAGAGAAACTTTATGCACAAGGACAAGTGTAAAAACATACCTCTCTCTCTTCCCCCCAGAGAACTTAAGAGTCTTTCGAAAATTCCAAAAGGGAATTTTTCAGTAAAGGAAACTGCCAGTGAGGAAATGAGGTCCGGTTTGTTGCTTGAGTGGAGTTTTAATGACCATGTCATTGATGGCTCGAGAGACAGAAAGAAACAGTGTGTGCTGAATATTTAAAATAGGTTTTGTAGGCTAATCTTTGAGGTTTGATTAGCAGAGGAGAACTCGTGAAAAATTCAGCCGCTGTAGTTCCTCACTATAGGAGGACGGGGCTTGTGAAATGCTCTGACTTCACTTGATAAATAACAGATTTTGTTTAATTAAAAAAAAAGAAAGAAAGGAAACTGTCTGACCTCTTTAGGAATCAACCTGTGCGTGCATGCTAAGTCACTTCAGTCGTGTCCAACTCTTTGCGACCCCATGGACTGTAGCCCGCCGGGCTCCTCTGTCCGTGGGATTCTGTAGGCAAGAATACTGGAGTGGGTTGCCATGCCCTTCTCCAGGGGATCTTCCTGACCCAGGGATCGAATCCATGTCTGTTCTGTCTCCAGCATTGTCAGGTGGGTTCTTTACCACTAGCGTCACCTGGGAAGCCCTAGGAATCCACACAGTAACTTTCAAAAAAAAGATGCCTTCTTTCAGAATAAACTACCGTGCACAAAGTTAAGTTATAAAGATTTGTATATCATACACCACGGGGAATGTATGAAATAGTTTATAATAACTCTAAGCGGAGTATAACCTCTCAAAGCTGTGAATGATGACTACCTGGTACACTTGTAACTGATACTGTATATCAACTACATTTCAATACAAAATTAAATTAAAAATTAAAAAAAAAATAGTTACCCTCTTTCACCCATCCCAGCAACATTTTATCCACTTGTTCCTACCCCAAAGTTTTGCTGCTGGGGGATTAACTGGGGTTGAAAATCAGACCACAACTGCTCAAAGGCTTCCTTGGAAAGTGTGTGTCCTGCTGAAACGCTGAGGCAGGCCACTGGCCACATATGGGGACTCGTCCCTTTCTAAAAGCTCTCCAGACTCATCTGCACCTCCTTCCAGACATTCATTCATTCCTCCTTCCTCTGGGTTATTTCAAAATCACTTGGAAGAATCTTAACTCCCTGGATGCTGCTTCTCAGTAGCTCACTCATGTCCAGCTCTGTGCGACCCCAGGGACTGCAGCACGCCAGGCCTCCCTGTCCATCACCAACTCCCGGAGCTGGCTCAGATTCATGTCCATCGAGTCAGTGATGACATCCAACCATCTCATCCTCTGTCGTCCCCTTCTCCTCCCACCTTCAACCTTGCCCAGCAACAGGGTCTTTTCAAGGGAGCCAGCTCTTCGCATCAGGCGGCCAAAGAATTGGAGCTTCAGCTTCAGCATCAGTCCTTCCAATGAATAGTCAGGGCTGATCTCCTTTAGGATGGACTGGTTGGATCTCCTTGCAGTCCAAGGGACTCTCAAGAGTCTTCACCACAGTTCGAAAGCATCGATTCTTCCATGCTCAGCCTTCTTTATGGTGCAACTCTCACATCTGTACATGACTACTGGAAAAACCCCAGCTTAAGACGGTACAGACCTTAACTCCCTTAGGAACTCGTACATTCCCTTAAGCCAAGGTCTTATATATATTAGGCACACAGTGGCATGTGTTAAAGGTGATGACCCTTTCCCTGTGACTTGCTGTGGACTGCACTCCCTTCTGATGGAAAAGGAACACCGCCCGGACCAGTGACATCACAAAGGGAGGGGACATGTGTGAAGATAAGACCAGATGCGGGGCGCGCCCTTCACAGGCAGTGACTGTGATCAGTAGAACACTGCCTACCTCTCAAACGTCACGGCGTGTTAGAGTTTCAGGATTTCAGCCGCCCTTGTGGATTTTTACTGCCAGCTGTCTCAAGTGTGGGCTTCCCCGAGGACTTAGTGGTACAGGACCCACCTGCTGTAAGAGATGTGGGCTCCATCCCCAGGGCGGGAAGATCCCCTGGAGGAGGGCGTGGCAGTCCACTCCAGGATTCTTGCCTGGAGAATCCCAGGGACAGAGGAGCCTGGTGGGCCACAGTCCGCGGGGTGGCAAAGGGTCCGACAAAGACTTAGCGAGTATACAGCAACAACGACCTGCTGTGTAGAGCTTACATCGTATCTCTGCGGTCCGTCCTTTCTGTGTGATAATAACAATACAAGCAACAGCGATCACACCGCCGAGAATAAAGCTGTCCAGGCTCTGCAAGGTGGGGTGAGATGGGCCATAGCGGACAACTAAATAAGAAAGGATCTTTTATGAATATGCTTTTATGGGTATGGAGAAACGCGCAGTGTGGAAAATTATGTCTGGAGAGCTATGCCGTCTCTAGACATTTAGAAAGAAAACGCCCTAAACTTTGGAGCATTTTAGAATCTAAAGGACGGAGCTATGGCCCCTCTGCCTGAGGGCTTCTAGCTCCGTTGCCCACGGTGCTTGAGGTGTTTCTTTTCAGCAGATACCTCTGTGTCATTTTATTACACTTTTACCCAGAGTCCCCTTCTTGGTGACAGAGAAAGGGTCTTGCCTGGAAAGAAGCCATATTCTTCAAAATGCTCAGAGGTGTTGAGTTTGTAAAATAGCAGAAACATCCTGAGCTATGGATGTAACGGCTTAAGGGGAGATTTTATTTTGGACAAAAAAAATGGAAGAACACAACCACCTATTAGTATGATACCAGAGTCTACTGTAGATCTCAAAGATTCAAAAAAATGCTCCGTTTTACTCACGAGGGGTGAGTAGCAGAAACACCTTGGAAGTTAGATTTGTTTTTAATGAGTGAGGGTAGGAAGATGCGCTGATCTAATTAAATAAAAAGTTATCAATACGTGTGATCGTACTAGCAAAAGCCTGCTTGCCCGCCAAGATGCATCACAGAGCTGGATACAAAATTGGTTACATTAATATACAATACTCATTAAAGAGATAAAATATTCTACTGATTCACACTACTGAGGTGTGGAAAATGTAAGCTAATTTACAGGCAACATTTTAAGAAGCAGAAATGAAAGAAGGCGGGCTTGTACGAAGCTGTGCGCCAAAGCCCTGAGTATAATGAATCCTTCTTACCGACCTCATTAGGCGGAGTGTTCTGGCCCCCACTGTTTTTCCGAGTACGTGTTCATCATTTGACTGACTGGCGTGGCATTACAGAGAAGGTTAGAAACTCAGAAGTGGCTTCGTCTAAACTCCTCAGTCACAGAGATTTAAGACATCTGTCAAAATCACGCCGAGAGTTCGGGAAACAGCTAGAAGCAATCACCTTGTCCAAAAGACGATGCTCCTCCCAAGGTTTAAATGAAATGAAACAGAAGCTGTTACCATCACCGTGGTCGGTGACCCTTGTCAGGTTCAATGTGCTCTTAACACACACCAACAAAGAAAACTCTACGGCCACGTTCAAGGATCTCCTAAACACCTCGCTGAGAAAAGCGTTGAGTTCAGGAAACCACAAGGGAAGGAAGTACGAGAGAAGGGGCAAAAGGGACAGAAAACCAAAAAGGAAACACGGCAAAAATCTTGAGCAACCTGTTGACGGCGCCATTGACTCACTTTTGTCCAGTTTTGTGCAGAAGGAGATGACGACCTTGGCACCAGAGACAGCGCCGGAGCACACAGGAAGTGAACGAAAAGTTCAGAACTCAGTTCGATCCCTCCCTCTGTTTTACCCAAACACTCCAGCTTCCCCTGCTCTCTGCAGGAAAAAAAATCCCTGAGGCTGAGAAGCTGTGCAAGAGAAAGCACAGGCGTGCACACTCAGTTGTGTCCCTGAGTTGTGTCCAACTCTGCAACCCTTTGGCCTGCGGCCCCGCCAGGCTCCTCTGCCCACGGGATTTCCCAGGCAAGAATACTGGAGTGGGTTGCCATTTCCCGCTCCAGGAGGTCTTCCGGCTCTAGGGATCAAACCCATGTCTCCTATGTCTGCCTGCATGGCTGGCGGATTCTTCACCCGCTGAGCCATCAGGAAAAGTCCCAAGAGAAAGCCCAGTCACCAGGATTTCACGTGGATGTGCAATGCACAGTTTACAGAGCAGCACCTTAGGGACCTCCCTGGGGTTCCAGCGGTAAAGAATCTGCCTTCCGATGCGAGGAACGCGCAGGTCTCGATCCCCGCTTGGGGAAGTAAGATCCCACACGCCGAGGGGCAACAGAGGCCGCTCACCGCAACTACCAAGTCCCCACACCCACACCTGGAAAGTGCAAGCGCTGCAACAACAACAACAACAAATCCCAGATGGCACAACTGAGATCGCAAGCGTCCCAAGTCAGACTGGACGGAGCCAAGTGAAATACACAGTAAAAAAGTATCTTCTAGAAAGGAAAAAATTCACTAAGAAGTCTTTCGGCTTCCTCCGAAAAACAGGCCACGTCTCTCAGGAAGTAGGGTAACCCGCTTAGGGAGGAGGGACGCAGAGAGCAAGGGAACCCTCGCCATCCTCGCAGACGCAGCAAGAAGACTCAAGCTGGAGGAGAAGGGGACACAGTGAGCGTTAACAGGATCCACAGAAGAAGAAGACCCCAGGGTTTCTGCAGCGAGACTGTCCACAGCTGTAACCACCGGGCGAGTCTTCTGTCTCCCAAACCTGCCCTGTACCCAACTGTGCTAGAGACAAGGGGCTGCTCAGATTCTACCACTAAGAGTCAGCTGTGGGAACCCCCTGGCGGTCCAGGGATTAAGAATCTGCCTTCCCGTGCAGGGGACTCGGGTTCAATCCCTGGCCGGGGAATCAAGATGCCACGTGCCACGGGGCAACGAAGCAGGCACGTAAACTCCTTGCTCTGAAAGGTTACTGAAGGCACCCCATTGAGAAGCCTGAGACCCTCGGTTAGGGAGCAGACCTCGCTCGCCCCAACTACAGAAAGTCGACGCACAGCAATGAGAACCCGGAGCAGCCAAAAATTTAAATAAATACATAAAGAAAGCATAACGGGAGGGAAGAATAAATGCTTGACTCTCTTTCCTGCATTCACCTCTTTGATCAGCAGCTCAGAGACCCAGACTCCCTGGCGCTGTATCCGTCGGTAACCTCAACCACACCTGTGGTTAAGATGCTTCTTATATGCTGCTTACCTGTTGTTCGATGCCTGAGTTGGGAAGATCCCCTGTAGGAGGGAATGGCTACCCACTCCAGTAGTCTTGCCTGGGGAATCCCGTGGGCAGAGGAGCCTGGCGGGCTGCAGTCCACAGAGTCACAAAGTCACACATGACTGAGCAGTTAACACTCTCAATTTATCCGCCACGCTTAGCGTTTGCCTGGTGACTTTTCCTTGGAACACACACACACAAGCAAACAAAAAGCAGCACGTGCTGTCTCTGATGGTGTCAGACACACAAGCAGAAACTCAGAAGAAATACGCTAGGAGGCAGGAAAAGTTGCAGCCACTTGTGAAGTTCAGACTGAAGACTGTTGTTGCTTAGTTGCTACGTCATGCCTGACTGTTCGGGACTTCATGGACCATAGCCCACCAGGCTCCTCTGTCCATGCGATTCCCTAGGCAAGAATACTGGAGCAGGTTGCCGTTCCCTTCTCCAGGGGATCTTCCCCACCCAGCGACTGAAGCTTCGTCTCTTGCATTGGCAGGCAGATTCTTAACCACGGAGACACCCGGGAAGCGCACAGACCGAAGATATCGGGACACATACCAACGCTCCAGTCCATCTCCTCAGCGGCATCCCCGTAGGAGCCGTGCTGACTTTTGCCGGCAAAGTCCTTCGAACAGAAGAGAGCCGTGTGCACGTGCAGGTAAGACAGGACGAGCAGGAAAGGGGTCTCAGCATTCCTGGAAAAAGAGAGAAAAATCCAAGGGCAAAATAAGCATGTTGGACGTCGTTTGTTGTTGCTGCTTGATTCTGAAAGTGAAAACGCTTATTCCCTTGGTTAAAAAAAAACAAAAGGAGAGAAATATCGAGCTTGCAAAAATAAAATCAAACTGTGAGAATTTACCCCCTTGGTTAAAAAAAAAGAGAGAGAGAGAGAAGGGGAATATCCAGTTTGCAAAAATAAAATCAAACTGTGAGGATTTCCCCGATGGTTAAAAAAAAAGAAGGGGAATATCCAGCTTGCAAAAATAAAATCAAACTGTGAGGATTTCCCCCCTTGGTTAAAAAAAAAAAGAAGGGAAATATCCAGCTTGCAAAAATAAAATCAAACTGTGAAGATTCCCCCAATGGTTAAAAAAAAAAAGAAGGGGAATATCCAGCTTGCAAAAATAAACTCAAACTGAGGATTTCCCCCCTGGGAACAGAGATTTCATCAGTGGAGTCCTGGGAATGTAGGCTGGACGGATTGGTCATTCTGCCCTTCTCACATCCTTGGGTGTGATGGACAGCTTGCTCTTTGGGACGAACGAAGATCTCCTGGACAAGGGAAAGGCACCCCACTCCAGTATTCTTGCCTGGACAATCCCATGGACAGAGGTGCCTGGCGGGCTACAGTCCATTGGGTTGCAAGAGTCAGACAGGACTGAGCAACTAAGTCACCCACTCCAGTACTCTGGCCTGGAGAATCCCATGGACTGTAGACTCCATGGGGCTGCAAAGAGTTGGACGCGATTGAGCGACCTGCACTTTCTTTCAGGGACCTACACTCAGCTGTCCTTCCAGAGAGAAGGCAGGGACAGACGGTCATAGTCCCATCTCTCTTCCTCTCTATGACCTTGAAAACTAAACAGCTGAGCAAGCTGGCAGGAGGGAGATCTCCCCATGACAGCGTCACTGCAGTTTTTATATTCGTTTAGCTAAAGCACTTCAGTAAACAATTTTGAAAATTTACTGCGTCCAGCCTCTCAGGCTGTGTGAAGAGCTAGAAGTATCTGTCTGCTCCACGCCTTCTATTTGTTACAAATACAGAAGCGGCTCTCTGCACCTTGCTAGCAAACCATGATCATGCCAATCTCAGAATCACAAAGATTTATACCTTGTCCTCCACTGGCAGTGAAAGCCAGGCAGGAAGACAGCTACAATGTAATTCTTCTCCTGCCTGCCAAGGTCTTGCAGACTATATTCCTCTTCTGAGAAAGAAAGTGTCAATCCTGTCCAACTCTTTGTGACCTCATGGACTATAGCCCACCAGACTCCTCTGTCCATGGGATTCTCCAGGCAAGAACACTGGAGGAGGTTGCCATTCCTTCTCCAGGGGATCTTCCTGACCTCGGGATCAAACTCGGCTCTCCTGCACTGCAGGCAGATTCCTTACCCGCTGAGTCATCCAGTTGCAATTTGTTGACACAGTTACTGAGTCATGTCAGACTCTTTGAACCCCAAGGACTGTAGCCCGCCAGGCTCCTCCGTCCATGGGGTGCTCCAGGCAAGAATACAGGAGCGGGTTGGCATTCCCTTCTCCAGGGTATCTTCCTGACCCTGGGATTGAACCTGGGTCTCCCGCAGTGCAGGCAGTTTCTTTACCTTCTGAGCCCTCAAGCAGAGCCTCTTCTGAGAATCTGAGCTTTCTCTGAGCGTTCCCATTTGCATCAGCATCGGGAATAATCGGAATGCAAATACAAATGCCTATGCATCGCTTCCAAAGGCCCTCGGAAGCTGGCAACTGGACTCAGGTGTAAACCAAGAGACGGTGAAGGACAGGGAAGCCTGGCGTGCTGCAGTCCACGGGGTCTCAGAGAGTCGGGCAGAACTGAGCGACTGAACACAACCACAAACCAGACAGCGAGAACAACAGCCAGCCAGTCGGAGTTCAGCTGACCAACTCTGCACTCACAGATGGACACGTCCGGTTGTTCATTTCACCCGCCAACGTCTCTCGCAAGTACTCTTGCCCACACGGTACCAGGCACTCAGAATATAAAGCCAGGATGGACCATGCCCTGCCATCCAGCCACCCAGAGTTCGGAGGAGACCATTCAGAGCCAGCTGGTCTAGCTGCATCAAGTGCTGTGACCCAATGTATCAGAGGATGGATACAGACGAGGAGCGTGGGCAGCGTTCAGAACCCACTCCTGGAGACAGCGTGCAAAGTTCCTGCCGTGCGTCAGTGTCTGTGAGTGCTTTTCACAACTGTGTCAGGGTCTAAGCCACTATCCCTCCAGCCACACTCTTCAGACACAGAAGGGAACGACGGTGGAGATATAACCTGAGCTCTTAAAAGCATCGCTTCATGGCACGTGGCCCCAGGCTCTTCATTCAAACACACTTCAGAATACACTTTTAATTTTTTAACAGATTTCTTTTGATATGGATAACTTTTAAAGTCTTTATTGACTTTGCTACAATATTGCTTCTGTTTTATGTTGTGTGTGTGTGTGTGTGTGTGTGTCTTTTGTCATGAGGCATGTGGGATACGACCTCCCTGACCAGGGATCACACCCTACAATATTGCTTCCCTTTTATGTTGTGTTATTATTATTATTATTTTTTTTTTTGGGGGGGGGTCATGAGGCATTTGGGATCTGACCTCCCTGACCAGGAATCACACCTCACACCCCTTGGCTTGGAAGGCAAAGTCTTAACCACTGGACCACTGGAAAAGTGTTGAGTTTTTAAAACCAAAAAATTATCTATATAGATTTTTACACTGACTTAAAGATATCACTAATGGGGCTTCCCAGTGGCACAGTGGTCAAGAATCCGCCTGCAATGAAGGAGACTTGGGTTCGATCCCTGGGTCTGGAAGATGCCCTGGAGGAGAGCATGGCAGCCCACTCCAGTGTTCTTGCCTGGAGAGTCCCATGGACAGAGGAGCCTGGCGGGCTGCAGTCCATGGGGTCACAGAGTCGGACACGACTGAGCTTTCTGGGAGACCCTAAAAGAACACTTTTATAAAACACAAGACATTTCTGGAAATGAGCTTCAGTGAAAATGGTTAGTGTGCATTTTACTTCTCGTTATACACTTTAAAGATATAATCAATGAAAATGGTTAGTATATATTACTTCTCATTATACACTTTAAAGATATATATATATAAAATCAACGAAAATGGTTAGCATGTCTTTTACTTCTCATTATACACTTTAAATATATATATAATCAATGAAAACGGTTAGTATGTATTTTAGTTCTGATTTTTTATATATATATCTTTAAAGTA
This sequence comes from Madoqua kirkii, assembly GCA_006408675.1. Classification (NCBI taxonomy): domain Eukaryota; kingdom Metazoa; phylum Chordata; class Mammalia; order Artiodactyla; family Bovidae; genus Madoqua; species Madoqua kirkii. Next base: position 28,946 of record SJYC01015674.1, read on the forward strand.
TATAGCGAGAAATAAAATATATGCCAACTGTATTCACTGAAGCTCATTTTCGGATATGTCTTGGGTTTCATAAAACAGATATGAAAAGAGACAGATATATAGACATTTCTATATATAGATATATCTGAGATATTTACATGTCTGGGATTTCTGTCTCTCTGAGAGATGATTTATGTCTCTCCATATATAGATATCTGTGCTATGCTGTGCTAAGTTGCTTCAGGTCTGTCTGACTCTTTGCAACCCCATGGACTGTAGCCCACCAGGCTCCTCTGTCCATGGGACTCTCCAGGGAAGAATACTGGAGTGGGCTGCCATGCCCCCCTCCAGGGGATCTTCCCAGCCCAAGCATGGAACCTGCAAACTCCTACGTCTGCTGCCCTGGCAGGTTTTTTGCCAGTAGCGCCACCTGGGAGGCCCTAAGGACTGTACCACAGACATGAGCTTATCTAAGAATTCCCAGCTGTGTTCCCCTCTGGGGGACTGGAACCTGGCCTCCTACATTTGGAGCAGGGGTGTGGAACTCCCTAACCTTCTTCCAAATAATGCACCCTCAGACCTGGCTGGAAAGTCTGCAGTCAGTGCAGACGCAGGGAAGGCATCAAGCTTGTTACAGGCCACTCAGGAGAGCCCTCAGAGTAGATGTGGGCTTCAAGCCACTATGTACCGTGTACTTGTGGGGCTTCGGATACCACTCTCAACTTATGAGCCTCAGATTCCTCCACAAGAAGACACCTCGACCCTCATCTCCCAGGGTCCTTTTGTACCATGTAAGGCGGAGTGGGGGCGGGGGATGGGAACTCCCCTGCGGGTCCAGTGACTAACACTCCGCATTTCCAATGGCAGGGGACCTGGGTTTGATCCCTGGTCAGGAAACTATATCCCACACGCTGCAACTAAGAGTTGGCATGACTCAACTAAAGATCCAAATGCCCCAACTAAAGATCCAAGATGCCACATGCCTCAGCCAAGACCTGGTTCAGGCAAAAACAAAAAACTAAAAAAAAAGAGGTTATGAGTATGGAATGTGTCCAAGAATATGTGCATATGCACAGTAACTGATGTGTAACTAACCAATATCTGCTAAAACCTGAACATGCCCCTAGGTGGGCACCCAGCCGGGATCTATTTTATAAAGCACGGGACCCAGTCATGCCCACGGAAAAAGCTGCGATGACTGAAGGGCCCTTCTTCAGGGCACAAAAGGAGAGCTAAGGATCTCTAAGAAAGCTACAAGTCATTCCTGCCTGTCAGAGCAACGAGGATTGCTTGTTAATCACAGTGGGTTTGGGGCTTCCCTGGCGGCTCAGTGGTAGGGAATCCACTTGCCCAAGCAGCTTTGACTGAGTTTGATCCCTGGCTCCGGAAGCTCCCCTGGAGAAGGAAACGGCTAAGCCACTCCAGCACTCCTCAGGACTTCTGTTACTGACTAGCCCTGAATCTGCGTCTCACAAAGGCGGTTGCTGTTGTCCAGTCGCTCAGTCGTCCTGTCCTTTGCGACCCCAGGGACTGCAGCCCACCAGGCTGCTCTGTCCATGGGATTCTGCAGGCAAGAGTCCTGGAGTGGGCTCCCATTTCCTTCTCCAGGGGAACATCCCGACCCAGGGACTGAACCCAGGTCTCCCATACTGCAGCCAGATTCTTTACCATCGAGCCAACAAAAAGCCCCATAACAGTGTTAAGAGCTGCCTACATTTGTCAGGATATTCTGGTCAAAGAGGTAACACATTAATGTGCCTTCAGATCCTTGAAAAAACGTTTTATAAATGTGGCAGTATCACCACTCATCATGGTTCTCTGGTGCCACATTAAGGCAATTCTGTCAACATCCTTAACTACAACAATTCAGCAAATCAGACATCTTCTCTAATAGAACTATGTCACCCCAAAAATAGTTTTACCTAGATGCATCTCTTTTAATGCAATAATAACTTTTACTGGGATATATCTTTACTAGACTTATTATGGTCATCATTTCATAATGTATGTAACTGGTGACTCACCATGTTGTATACCTGAAATTTAACGTAATATTGTATATCAACTATATTTCAAAATTAATTTTAAAAGTTTTTAATAAGTATAGCACAGGGAGAAAAAATAAATTAAAAAAAAAACAACCAAAAAAAAATGAGAAAGCAGCTAACCTAGATGCTTCTTAAATCTTTCAGTCTCCAGATAATGCACGTGAGAAGTGCCTTATGAAGGGCGCTGTGGTACACACATGGTAGTATTTTCACCAATATTGACCACTTGTGTATTGTTCCAACACGGGCAACGCGCATTTCCTGGGTTGCCCAAAAAGTTCATTGGGGTTTTTTGTTAAGATGTCCCTTCACAGTCCATGGGATTCTCCAGTCCAGCAAACTGGGCTGGGTAGCCTTTCCCTCCTCCAGGGGATCTTCCCAACCCAGGGACTGAACCCATGTCTCCTGCATTGCAGGCAGAGTCTTTACCAGCTGAGCCACAAAGGAAGCCCAAGAATAGTGGAGTGGGCAGCCTATCCCTTCTCCAGGGGATCTTCCCGACCCAGGAATCGAATAGCAGTCTCCTGCATTGCAGGCGGATTCTTTACCAGCTGAGCTATCAGAAAGGCCTAAGATGTCACAGAAAACTCCAAGTGAACTTTCTGGCCAACCTGATGCACTGGAATCACCCCCTTTGAAGACAACACCCTTTAAAAAAACTCAGTAACCACAACCACCAACTATAATATTGCTAGAATATCCTAAACATCTAGTTCTGAAAGAAAATTGTAGAAACCTCAGTAAAATCAAGATAAACTGGTTGGACAGCCAAGTATGAGAGAAATGCACATTCAGTCTTCAATGAGGTGGTAACTGACACCAGTCAGAACAGCCAGCATCAGACAGTCTACAAACAGGGACCTCCCTGGTGGTCTAAGACTCTGTGCTTCCAAGGCAGCAGGCGTGGGTTCGATCCCCAGTCACGAAATTTACATCCCACATGCCGTGCAGCATGGCAAAACATTAAACAGACAACAAAAAGTCTACAAATAATAAATGCAGGAGAGGGTATGCAGAAAAACAACCCACCTACACTGTTGGTGGGCATGTGAATTTGTGCCGCCACTATGGAGAACAATATGGAACTTTCTTTAAAAAAATTAAAAATAACACTAACACATGATCCAGATATCCCACTCCTGGGCATAGTTTTCTGGATAAACCCATCACTAGAAAAGGTATACACAGCTTACTGTTTATAGCAGTGCTATTTACAAAAGGCAAGATATGGAAAGGATGTAAATGTCCACCGACAGAGGAATTGGTAAAGAATATGGAATATTACTCAGCCATAAAAAAGATGGAAATAATGCCATGAGTAGCAACATGGAGGGAGCAACATGGAGGATCATACATAGTGAAGTTAAGTCAGACAGAGAAAGACAAATACCATATGATATCAGTTGTGAAATCTGAAAAAAACAGTGCAAGCAAGCTTATTTACAGAACGGAAATAGCCTGATGGACATAGAAAACAAATGTATGATTGCTTACTAAAGGGGAAAGTGGAGGGGGTAAAAATTAGGAATTTGGGATTAACAGATACACACATTACTATATGTGAAATAGATAATCAACAAGGACCTACTGCCCACAGCACAGGTAATTATATTCAATTATAATAAACCTATAATGGAAAAGAATCTGGAAAGCATTATCTATCTGTATGTTACAGACCAACTGAATCACTTTGCTATACCCCTGAAACTAACACAACATTGTAAATCAACGCTACTTCAATTTAAAAATAAATAAAAATTTAAAAGTTTAAAAAGATAAACTGTCTGAGGTTCAATACCCTCGGGCTAATCAAATGTTTTTGGATCCCCTCTCAAGATCATATGCTGAGGAATCCATTAAAATTCCTTCTAATCGTATGAATATGCACATATCATATAGTCTTCAATCATCTGTGTCAAAATACCACCTGCTGCAAATGACTGCCTTGCCCTGGAAGTTGGGTGTCATTCCTGAACCCTGTCATTTATAAGGAGCAGTGTATTATTCATCCCCCCACCCCCCACCCAGCAGGTTTCTGAGAGATTTCTGGTGAGTGGAGACAGACATAAAAAGGTTTCGCTGTTTCAGCAGGTTTTTCAAGCTTGCTGTTTTTCGAGTCGGTTGTATTTTGGCTGAAATGTGTAGGTCTGACATCCACAGAGTACTATGGTACTTCAGAACAGCCTTTCTCTTATTTATAAAACAGTATAAAGATAACCCAGGAGGTTATCCTTACACTACTATTACTTACTTAAAAGTGTAAGGTTATACTTAGTGTAAGGTTACACTTATTAAGCGTAACTTAATAGTCTGAGGTTAACTCCTTCCCAGGAGGTAATAAGAGCTTGGTCAGCCATGCAGACTGGCACTCCTTGCTGAGTCACGATGTCAATTTAGTGTCACGACGAGATTATTTTTTGAGGAAATGAAAATGGAATCGGGTAGAAAGCATCAGAAGCAATCCCTCTGAGAAGAAGTAATTCCTTCTGGGAAAGGTTTCAGCTAAACATCTGCGTGTGACCTCTTATCGGATGATGGTGTAAAGCGCACTTCTGACAAAGTTCAAAAGCTTTTGCTGCCTTCTAGAAAAACGTAAACGAAGGGTCGAAAAGAGTCGGATGTGTGTGTTAGTCACTCAGTCGTGTCCAGCTCTTTGCAACCCCGTGGACTGTAGCCTGCCAGGCTCCTCTGTCCATGAGATTCTCCAGGCAGGAATACAGGAGCGGGTGGCCATGCCCTCCTCCAGGGGAATCTTCCCCCAAAGAGTTGGATACAACTGAGCAACTGACTTCCACTTTCTTTTTCAGGCAGTTTAACAAGAGGAGAAACCCGCAGAGGGCCTTCCTTGGAGGTCAGTGCTTAATAACTCACCTGAAGTTACTTAGCACACACACATACAGGAGCACTGTGTACACATCCCAGGTGGCTCAATGGTAAAGAATCCACCCACCAATGCAAGAAACCCAGGTTAGACCCCTGGGTCGGGAAGATCCCCCGGAGAAGGAAACGGCAACCCACTCTAGTATTCTTGTGTGGAGAATCCCATGGACAGAGGAGCCTGGTGGGCTACAGTCCATGGCATGGTGAACACAACTGAGCACACACACAAGCTCGTTCGCACAGGATGGCAAAGTGACTCTGGCAGGAGCGAGCCCACAGCATTGCAATTCCCAAAACCGCCTAGGTCAGGTCAGTTCAGTCGCTCAGTCGCGTCTGACTCTTTTCGACCCCATGGACTGCAGCACGCCAGGCCTCCCTGTCCATCACCAGCTCCCTGGAATTTAGTCAAACTCCTGTCCATCGAGTCGGTGATGCCATCCAACCATCTCATCCTCCGTCTTCCCCTTCTCCTCCCGCCTTCTATCTTGCCCAGCATCAGGGTCTCTTCTCCTTGCTCCCAACACACACCTCTGCAAAGCATGCCATCTCATTTTCCACGTGCATCCTTTGGAGACATCCCCCCCAAGCACAGGAGTTTGCAAACGTGGCTCGCGGACCGCTGCGGTGCCCCCATCCCCTCTACCTCCACCCAGACCCCGGAGACGGCACCGTCCACGCGTGCCAGGCACCGTCGGGCCGGGAGAGGTGACCCACCGACGTAAGAAGCGGGCGGCGTCCACCGTGAGCCTCTGCGTGAGGTTGTCGTAGGACATGGGCTGCTGCGTGATGTCGCGGTTCCGCATCAGGAAGCAGTTGAGCGGCTGGAAGTAGTGCAGGAAGCCGAGCAGGAGGCCGAGGAGTAGGGCGGCCAGGAGGAGGAGGAACAGGAAGGCGCAGGGGGGCGCCCGGAAGAGCCCCAGCCACTTGAGCACGGCCAGGGTCAGCAGGGCCAGGGCGATGAGCTGCAGCGGCACGAACACCAGCAGCCGGAAGGCCCGGGTGAACACGGTGCCCTCGCCCGGCTTGCAGTCCCGAAGGTTGGTCACGGGCAGCCCGTGGAAGTAGTCGAAGCCGTGGCTGGTCGGGTGGTGACAGAAGTCGCCGCGGTCGTGGCAGCTGATGCCCAGGTGCCACTTGCCTGAGGGCGCAGACCACAGGGGGCGAGTTCAGAGCCAGCGGAACCGCCCCTCCCGGCCCCCCCGTGCCCAGCTCAGGTCTGGATGCCTGTGGGCTGACACCCTGTAGGGCGTCTCTGCTCGATCCTCAAGACACATCTATGCAATCCCGTTCACCTCCTTTTCCCTAAACGGTCTAGGGTAGGAAAACAAGAGGTGATTTGGGGACTGGAAAAAAAAAGAGCCCAAGACCAACACTTT
>SJYC01015675.1:0-11976 GCA_006408675.1 Madoqua kirkii
TGACACCCTGTAGGGCGTCTCTGCTCGATCCTCAAGACACATCTATGCAATCCCGTTCACCTCCTTTTCCCTAAACGGTCTAGGGTAGGAAAACAAGAGGTGATTTGGGGACTGGAAAAAAAAAGAGCCCCAAGACCAACACTTTGCATCCTTCATGTTGCTGAGGCTCTAAGCTGTGTCCAGCTCTTTGCGACCCCATGGACCGTAGCCCACCAGGCTCCTCTGTCCAGGGGATTCTCCACGCAAGGATACTGGAGCGAGATGTCATTTCCTTCTCCAGGGGATCTTCCCAACCCAGGGATGGAACCTGGGTCTCTTAAATCTCCTGCACTAGCAACTAACACTTAGCCACTAAGGAAGCCTCAGTATTATACTTCATAGGCAGGGAAAAAAAAAATACAGAAGAAAACACCAATGTTTTTCTGAGACAGGTGTTTTTAAATTTTTTTTAATATTCTCTTTTCTTTCTTTTTGACACGTAGTCCCTAAGTCATGTCCAGCTCTTTGCAACCCCAGGGACTGTAGCCCACCAGGCTCCTCTGGCCATGGGATTCTCCAGGCAAGAACACCAGAGGGGGTTGCTGTGCCCTCTTCCAGGGGATCTTCCTGACCCAGAGATCGAGCCCACATCTCTTACGTCTCCCGCACCGGCTGGTGGGTTCTTTACCACTAGGGACACCTGAGAAGCCTGTTTCGGACATGGACCACTTTCAAAGTTTATTGATTACAATACTGCTTCGCATTTGCTGGATCATGGAAAAGGCAAGAGAGGCCCAGAAAAACATCTGTTTCTGCTTTATTGACGATGCCAAAGCCTTTGACTGTGTGGATCACAAGAAACTATGGAAAACTCTGAAAGAGATGGGAATACCAGACCACCTGACCTGCTTCTTGAGGAATCTGTATGCAGGTCAGGAAGCAACAGTTAGAACTGGACATGGAACAACAAACTGGTTCCAAATAGGAAAAGGAGTATGTCAAGGCTGTATATTATCTCCCTGCTTATTTAACTTCTATGCAGAGCACATCATGAGAAACACTGGGCTGGAAGAAGCACAAGTTGGAATCAGGATGGCTGGGAGAAATATCAGTACCCTCAGATATGCAGATGACACTGCCCTTATGGCAGAAAGTGAAGAGGAGTAAAGGGCCTCTTGATGAAAGTGAAAGAGGAGAGTGAGAAGTTGGCTTAAAGCTCAACATGCAGAAAACAAAACCACGGCATCTAGTCCCATCACTTCATGGGAAATAGATGGGGAAACAATGGAAATAGCGTCAGACTTTATTTTTTTGGCCTCCAAAATCACTGCAGATGGTGACTGCAGCCATGAAATTAAAAGACGCTTACTCCTTGGAAGGAAAGTTATGACCAACCTAGATAGCATATCAAAAAGCAGAGATATTACTTTGCCAACAAAGGCCCGTCTAGTCAAGGCTATATTTTTTCCAGTGGTCATGAACAGATGTGAGAATTGGACTGTGAAGAAAGCTGAGCACTGAAGAATCGATGCTTTTGAACTAGGGTGTTGGAGAAGACTCTTGAGAGTTCCTTGGACTGCAAGGAGATCCAACCAGTCCATGCTAAAGGAGATCAGTCCCGGGTGTTCATTGGAAGGACTGATGTTGAAGCTGAAACTCTAATACTTTGGCCACCTGATGCAAAGAGCTGACTCACTGGAAAACACCTTGATGCTGGGAGGGATTGGGGGCAGGAGAAGAAGGGGGCGACAGAGGATGAGATGGCTGGATGGCATCACTGACCAGATGGACTTGAGTCTGAGTGAACTCCAGGAGTTGGTGATGAACAGGGAAGCCTGGCATGCTGTGATTCATGGGGTCGCAAAGAGTCACATGACTGAGCGACTGAACTGAAATGAACTGAAATATTTCTTATAAAATGTGAAGTGCCTCAGTGAATTAGTGAGCATCTCATACAAGAGAAAAAGTGATGGTGGCTCTATGACAAGATGTGGGAAGGAAGAGAAGGGTCGCTTTTCTCCCGTGAAATTTTCCATGATTTGTCTGACGACCTACACAGACCCAAGCTCGTCAAAGGAAAGGGGAGAAGGATTCATTTCCTATCAAGAGGATGAAATCAATGGGAATGTCAAATGAGAAACATTCAGATGCAATTTTATTACTGCCATGTAAAATGAAAATCTTTATGAATAGTATGGTGTGTGTATGTGTGTGTGGGTGGCTGGGTGGCTGGGTGGCTGGGTGGGTGTGTGGTGGTGTTTGCTGTGTGTGTGCACAACTATGCATTTTTCTGTTATCTGCCATATATTTCAACTTTCTGCCTCTGCATCTCATCCATCCAACATCCACTCATTCACCATCCACCATTCATTCATGCATCCAGTCACTCACCCACTGACCCACTGACCCCTTCATCCAGCCAGTCAGTACCCACTATTCATCCACCCACTCATCTACGGATTCACTGTTCATCCATCCATCCGATATCCATCGTCCACCTACCACCCATCCGTCATCCATCCACCTACCATCCATCCAGCCAGCATCCACCATTGATCTACCATCCCCCCACCATCCACCCATCATCCATTATCCATCCATCCATCTACCATCCATCCATCATCCATCCATTATCCATCTAACTTCTACCATCTATCATCCATCCACCCACCATCCATCCATCCATCTACCCAATATCCACCATCCATCTATGATCCATCTACCATCTACCATTCATCCATCATCCATCTACCATCCATCCACCTACCATCCATCCAACCAGCATCCACCATCCATCTACCTTCCACCCATCATCCATTATCCATCCACCCACCATCCATCCATCCATCCATCCGATATCCATCGTCCACCTACCATCCATCCAACCAGCATCCACCATCCATCTACCTTCCACCCATCATCCATTATCCATCCATCCATCCATCCATTGATCCAGTATCCATCTACCATCCATCCATCCAGTATCCACCATCTGTCTACCATCTACCATCCATCCATCATCCATCCACCTATCATCCATCCATCCATCTAGTATCCACCATCCATCCATAATCCATCTACCATCTATCCATCCATCCATCCAGTAGCCACCATCCACCTTCCATTTACCATCCATCCATCATCCATCCATCCACCATCCATCTTCTTTATCCCATACAGCATCCATCCATCCATTAGCATCTACCATTCATCCATTCATCCAGTATCCATCATCCATGTATCATCCATCCATCATCCATCCACTATACATCCATCAGCATCCACCATCCATCCATTTATCTAGTATCCATCATCCACCTACAATCCATCCATTATATATCCATCCATCCATCCACCATCCACCTACCATCTACCATCCATCCATCATCCATCCATCTACTGTCCATCCATCATCCATCTACCTTCTCCCATCCAGCATTCATTCATTCATTCACCATCCGTCCAGCAGCATCTGCCATTCATCCAGTAGCCATCATCCATGTATCATCCATCCATCATCCATCCACCCACCACCCATCCATCCATCCAATATCCACCATCCATCTACCATCTACCATCCATCCCTCATCCATCCACTACCCATCCATCAGCCTCCACCATTCATCCATTTATCTGGTATCCATCATCCACCTAAAATCCATCCATTATGTATCCATCCATCCACCCAGCATCCACCCATCTATCCAGTATCCACCATCTACCTATCATCCATCCACCATTCACCCATCCCTCCAGTAGCCACCATCCACCCATCCAGTACCACCCATCCAGTATTTGCCATTCACCTCCCATCCCTCCATCATCCATCCACCTCTCCATCCATCCAGTATCCACCATCCACCACCATCCATCTGTCCACCATCCATCTACCATCCACCCAGCATCCAGCCAGCCAGCCAGCATCCACAGTTCATCCATCAGCCATTCACCCATCATCCATCTCATCTACTGAGCTACCTCTCCCTGTCTCTATCACCTGACTCAACTATCTTTCCATCTATCCATTGGTCCATCTGTCAGTCCATCTGTGTGTCTATCCTTACCTATCTATCACCCATCCATCCATCCATTGACATACATACACAAAGATAGATAAATAAGGGGCACATCCACATTCAAACAGTGCATACAGATAACTGCTATTTTGATTTGGAGTTGAAATTGATTCTTCCCTGTCTACAGTTGTGCAAATTCTATAAGCCGTGTCACCATAAAGATGGCTGCGGTCATGCTCTGCCCATTCTCCCAACCACCCCTCCCAGATCCTCAGTCCCCACACCTGGCCACCCATACCTATCAGAGCCGTGGAATAGCCTTGATCCTTCAGAAGCTTGGCGAACGTAATCTCACTGGGGGGCAGTCCTCCAGAAGAGGCCGAGAAGAGGAAAACTCCCACCTGGGTCTGAGATGCTAGTCCTGAGCAACGAGAAATCTACCATGAAGATGGGGAGGGCCATTAGGGCTGGGGGGAGGACAAGGACCGCGGGGCTGGAGCCAGCAGGGGCAGGCGGGGGCGTTACCTGAGCGGACAGGGTACCGGCCGGTCATGAAGGCCGCCCTGCTGGGCGTGCAGAGGGGTGACGCTGCCAGGTGCTGTGTGAGCTTCACGCCCCCTCTGGCCAGGCGGTCGATATTGGGAGTCCTGGAACAGAGACTCATGGGTCATTCATCGTGATCTTAAGAAAGCTTCTCCGGGGGTTTTGCACAGTGAGTCACTTCTCAGTAACCCAGGGAAACAGCCGTGTGTCTTGGTGGGAAGAGGACGAAAGAGGATGAGATGCTTCGATGGCATCATGACTCGATGGGCATCAGTTCAGTTCAGTTCAGTCGCTCAGTCGTGTCTGACTCTTTGCGACCCCATGAATCTCAGCACGCCAGGCCTCCCTGTATGTACACCACCAACTCCCAGAGTTCACTCAGACTCAGGTCCATAGAGTCAGTGATGCCATCCAGCCATCTCATCCTCTGTCGTCCCCTTCTCCTCCTGCCCCCAGTCCCTCCCAGCATCAGAGTCTTTTCCAGTGAGTCAACGCTTTGCATGAGGGTGGCCAAAGTACTGGAGTTTCAGCTTTAGCACCATTCCTTCCAAAGAAATCCCAGGGCATCAGTTTGAGCCAATTCTGGGATACAGTGATGGGCAGGGAAGCCTGGCGTGCTGTGGTTGCTGGAGTCGCAGAGAGTCGGACACAACTGAATGACTGAGCCACGACGTGCTGGGAAGAAGGGAAGGAAAAGGAGCGGACACAGCCCCGTGGCTCTGAGTAAGGCCAAAACCACACTGAGGGCTCCACGATCGAGGTCAGCCCTTTCTGGGGGACCTCACTCACCCACGACTCTGAGCTTCTGGTTTAGGAGGGAGACCACAAGTCCTGAGAATGTGCTGCTGGGACCACGGGGATGGAGATGTTTCAAGGTCTCTCTCCTCCTCTGTCCCTGCCAGTTGCCTCTGTATCCACCCCCAGTCACCTCTGTGCCCCCAAACGAGAAAGCTCTGGGGGAGCCTGACCCTCCTCTTCCCAACCACAGCCAAAGAGAGGCTCTGAAGGAGTTCTCAGGCTCTGCCTGGTGGCTCAGATGGGAGAGAATATGCCTGCAAGGCGGGAGACCTGGATTCCATCCCTGGGTTGGGAAGATCCCCTGGAGAAAGAAAATGGCAACCCACTCCAGTCTTCTTGGCTGGAGAATCCCATGGACAGAGGAGCCTGGCGGGCTACAGTCCAGGAGGTCACAAACAGCTGGACGTGACTGAGTGTCTCACAGTTTCACTCTTCTAGAGAGAAGGGGATGACGGGGCCCCCAGGAGCAAGTAAGCAAGGGCTCCAGGCGCATCTGCCAGGGAACTACCCGGGGTTCACAGAGTCCAGGGAAAAGCTGGAAACAGGCCATGAGTCACTCACAGCCTCTGTGGACTCCAGGGTTTTCATGCCAAAGCGATGCTCACGTAGGGGTTCACTTCGAGCATGGTGCACTGTGCAGGACAAGCCGTTCTGAGGTCGGGGCCCCGTCCCCTCGGGAAATCATGCCAGACTTGCCCGGCACGGGGAGGGGGAGTTCTCACAGGCCTGGGGCCAGTCTGAGTGGTTATCTCATATCCTTTAAAAGAAGCCTTGCTCCCTGCCATTCTGCCCATCTTTTTAGACTTCGGTCCTGACCATACATGGGACCCCCTGTGGCCTCCCTGTCCTGTGGGAGGAGCCCGCTCCACCAGTAGGATATCTTTCTATCCCCCATCTCAGCAGCGTCCATCACAGCATAAAAGGACGATGTCATCAACTGCACTGGTTCCTGGCCTGTGGGATGGGGCACGTTATCCCGTTCACAGTGGCCCCACCCTCCGTGATTCAGCGCCAATCAGATCACAATGAAAGGGAAAGTGGCTCAGTCGTGTCTGACTCTTTGTGACCTCCAGTCCACGGGACTCTCCGGGCCAGAATCCTGGAGTGGGCAGCCGTTCCCTTCTCCAGGGGATCTTCCCAACCCAGGGATGGAATTCAGGGCTCCCGCATCGCAGGAGGGTTCTTTACCAGCTGAGCCACCAGGGAAATCCAGCAATACTGGAGGGAAGCCTGGCGTGCTGTGGTTGCTGGAGTCGCAGAGAGTCGGACACAACTGAATGACTGAGCCACGACGTGCTGGGAAGAAGGGAAGGAAAAGGAGCGGACACAGCCCCGTGGCTCTGAGTAAGGCCAAAACCACACTGAGGGCTCCACGATCGAGGTCAGCCCTTTCTGGGGGACCTCACTCACCCACGACTCTGAGCTTCTGGTTTAGGAGGGAGACCACAAGTCCTGAGAATGTGCTGCTGGGACCACGGGGATGGAGATGTTTCAAGGTCTCTCTCCTCCTCTGTCCCTGCCAGTTGCCTCTGTATCCACCCCCAGTCACCTCTGTGCCCCCAAACGAGAAAGCTCTGGGGGAGCCTGACCCTCCTCTTCCCAACCACAGCCAAAGAGAGGCTCTGAAGGAGTTCTCAGGCTCTGCCTGGTGGCTCAGATGGGAGAGAATATGCCTGCAAGGCGGGAGACCTGGATTCCATCCCTGGGTTGGGAAGATCCCCTGGAGAAAGAAAATGGCAACCCACTCCAGTCTTCTTGGCTGGAGAATCCCATGGACAGAGGAGCCTGGCGGGCTACAGTCCAGGAGGTCACAAACAGCTGGACGTGACTGAGTGTCTCACAGTTTCACTCTTCTAGAGAGAAGGGGATGACGGGGCCCCCAGGAGCAAGTAAGCAAGGGCTCCAGGCGCATCTGCCAGGGAACTACCCGGGGTTCACAGAGTCCAGGGAAAAGCTGGAAACAGGCCATGAGTCACTCACAGCCTCTGTGGACTCCAGGGTTTTCATGCCAAAGCGATGCTCACGTAGGGGTTCACTTCGAGCATGGTGCACTGTGCAGGACAAGCCGTTCTGAGGTCGGGGCCCCGTCCCCTCGGGAAATCATGCCAGACTTGCCCGGCACGGGGAGGGGGAGTTCTCACAGGCCTGGGGCCAGTCTGAGTGGTTATCTCATATCCTTTAAAAGAGCCTTGCTCCCTGCCATTCTGCCCATCTTTTTAGACTTCGGTCCTGACCATACATGGGACCCCCTGTGGCCTCCCTGTCCTGTGGGAGGAGCCCGCTCCACCAGTAGGATATCTTTCTATCCCCCATCTCAGCAGCGTCCATCACAGCATAAAAGGACGATGTCATCAACTGCACTGGTTCCTGGCCTGTGGGATGGGGCACGTTATCCCGTTCACAGTGGCCCCACCCTCCGTGATTCAGCGCCAATCAGATCACAATGAAAGGGAAAGTGGCTCAGTCGTGTCTGACTCTTTGTGACCTCCAGTCCACGGGACTCTCCGGGCCAGAATCCTGGAGTGGGCAGCCGTTCCCTTCTCCAGGGGATCTTCCCAACCCAGGGATGGAATTCAGGGCTCCCGCATCGCAGGAGGGTTCTTTACCAGCTGAGCCACCAGGGAAATCCAGCAATACTGGAGTGGGGAGCCTATCCCTTCTCCAGGGGATCTTCCCGACCCAGGAGTCGAACCGGGGTCTCCTGCACTGCAGGCGGATTCTTTGCCAGCTGAGTTACCAGGGCAGCCCGTGCAACCGCGCACACCTCAGTGAGCAAGATCATTGTACTCCACTGTCGTCTCAAACTCCTCTCCCATTTATTACCTTGCATTTAATTTCCACTTGGCTTTGGCCTTATGTTACAAGATGCTGGGCATACTGAAACTGTATGTTTGACTAGTGCCTAGGTTGGCTACTGAGAAATCTATTTGGGGGTGTGATATTATAAAATGAAGCATGTCATTCAGAAAGAGCTGGGTGGGGGAGACGGATAAATTAGGAATTTGGGATTAGCAGACAAACACTGTAAAACAAATAAATAACAAGGAGGTCTTATAGAGTATTGGGAATATTTTCAATATCTTGTAACGATAATGGAAAAGAATTAGAAAACAGAATATACACGTATATAAAGAAGATATGTACGTGTGTGTGTATATATGGGCTTCTCAGGGGCGCTACTGGTAAGGAACCTGCCTGCAATACAGGAACGTAAGAGATAAGGGTTCAGAACTGAGAAATCTATTTGGGGGTGTGATATTATAAAATGAAGCATGTCATTCAGAAAGAGCTGGGTGGGGGAGACGGATAAATTAGGAATTTGGGATTAGCAGACAAACACTGTAAAACAAATAAATAACAAGGAGGTCTTATAGAGTATTGGGAATATTTTCAATATCTTGTAACGATAATGGAAAAGAATTAGAAAACAGAATATACACGTATATAAAGAAGATATGTACGTGTGTGTGTATATATGGGCTTCTCAGGGGCGCTACTGGTAAGGAACCTGCCTGCAATACAGGACACGTAAGAGATAAGGGTTCAGTTCCTGGGTCGAGAAGATCCCCTGGAGGAGGAAATGGCAACCCACTCCAGTATTCTTGCCTGGGAGATCCCATGGACAAAGGAGCCTGGTGGGTTACAGTCCATGGGGTTGTAAAGACACCAGCATGGTTGAAGCAACTTAGCACACAGCAGACACGTGTACATATATATATATGTACACTAAGACAATATTGTAGATCAATTGTACTTCAATTAAAAGAACTGGATGCTAATATGGAGAACAAGATAGATTGAGGATATTATTATGAGCTTATTATTATAAATTCTTACCTATGACTGCATAGCCCTTGTCTTCCTTTTGATAATTAGCAGACAGTAAACTTTAAAGCCTTGATTGCAATTTTGAAAATTAAGGCTCCTTAGTGGGATCAGTTGCCTGTTACATTAATAAATGTTAGGAATATCACGTCTAATAGCATATCTAATATGAACTGTTATCGTTCAGTCATTAAGCTGTGTCCGACTCTTCCAGACAGCAAGGGAATCCCCTACAAAGGTGAAGACGAAGCTCCCGCTTTTCGTGATCTCGGGGCACCACGGTTTACACGGCTCGAGGGCACTCTTGGTTTTCACTGTCTATATATGGCCACATGTATAGAGGGGAGGGTGGGCTTTGCACGTCTCCCCGTGGTCTATGTTCCACAAACGTCCGCCGCCTGTCACGGGCCAGCCAGCCCGTGGAGGGGCCCTGTGTTGACTCATCACCGCACCTGAGAGTCTTGTTGCCATAGCAACCGGGGTCCCCAATGCCAAGGTCGTCAGCCATCAGCAGGACGAAGTTGGGCTTTGACGCCGCCCGGCTCTGGGCCTCGCAGAGGAACAGCAGCAAAATCAGAAAGGCCATCATGTCCCTGCAAAGGGCGAGGGCAAGAGAGTCACGAAGGGTGCTGGCGGGGGGGACCGTCCTCTCTGGGATCCTCCCTTCTGCCTAGAAGAAAGGGGACTGTCCACCCCCCCGCCCCGGATGGTACGGGATCCAAAGCAACTCAGACGTCACGTGCATGCTAAGTCGCTTCAGTCGTGTCCGACTCTCTGCACTCCGTGGACTGCAGCCCACAAGGCTGCTCTGTCTGTGGGGTTCTCCAGGGAAGGATACTGGAGAGGACTGCCATGCCCTCCTCCAGGGGATTTTCTCCGACACACGGACTGAACCCCAGTTTCTTACGTCTCTTGCGCTGAAGCCACTTGGGAAGCCTGAGACATCACCATAGAAAGAACCGCATCCTCTCTGCCCTGTGTGTGTGTTTCTACAACAAACAAACATTCCTTTCTCCCTGCCCAGAGCTGACCTTTCCTTTCTACCCCAAACCAAAACACAGGCTCTGTCTGGAAAAATGAAAACACAGTCATCTCTTCTTGAAAAATGAAAACAATCATCTCTTTAAGGCAGGCTCTGTCATCAGCTAAAAGTTCTCTGCTCTGCACTGGAAAAACAACAACAACAACAAAAACAGGCATTTCAGGATAATCCAGTTGTCGATGTCAACCCCTGTCTAAGATTAGCCGCGACTGTCACCTGCAGGTGAGGCAGGTTTTAAAAGGGAAACCAGCAGGCATGGGAGTGTCGCAAACCTTTCCAAGCTCAAGGAAGACCAGGTGCATTGCCTGGAGCAGCACTGGTGCGACGTTCAGTTCAGTTCATTCCAGTCGCTCAGTTGTGTCTGAGTCTTTGTGACCCCATGAACTGCAGCACGCCAGGGCTCTCTGTCCATCAGCAACACCTGGAGTCCACTCAAACCCATGTCCATCACGTTGTGATGCTATCCAACCAGCTCATCCTCTGTCGTCCCCTTCTCCTGCCTTCAATCTTTCCCAGCATCAGGGTCTTTTCCAATCAGTCAGCTCTTCACATCAGGTGGTCAAAGTATTGGAGTTTCAGCTTTAGCATCAGTCCTTCCAATGAACACCGACAACTGATCTCCTTTAGGATGGACTGGTTGGATCTCCTTGCAGTCCAAGGGACTCTCAAGGGTCTTCACCACAGTTCAAAAGCATCAATTCTTCTGTGCTCAGCTTTCTTTATAGTCCAACTCTCACATCCATACATGACCACTGGAAAAACCTTAGCCTTGACTAGACAGACCTTTGTTGGCAGAGTAATGTCTCTGCTTTTGAATATGCTATCTAGGTTGGTCGTAACTTTTCTTCCAAGGAGTAAGTGTCTTTTAATTTCATGGCTGCAGTCACCATGTGCAGTGATTATGGAGCCCAGAAAAATAAAGTCTGACGCTGTTTCCACTGTTTCCCGATCTACTTTCCAGGAAGTGATGGGACCGGATGCCATGATCTTCGTTTTCTGAATGTTGCGCTTTAACATTCAGAACTAAGGGTACCAAGAGGTGGCAGCAAGCACAGTAGAAGGAGTGGATCCATCGCACCCACAACAAAAGACCCCACACGCCACGGCTCAGACCCTGGCACCGTCAAATAAATACATAAATATAAAAACACAGCTTTAAAGGAACTGTGTCTCTAACGTCTGTATACATATTGGATAAAATATACACACGAGAGCTCAGAAGCAATTCTGTAAGCCTGTCCACCTCACTCTGAGTATCTCTCACTCTGTCTTTACGACTCGGTCTCCTTAAAAACGAAGAATGTTCTACCTAGATGCCCATCGAGAGATGAATGGATAAAGTTGTGGTACAAATATGTGGTGGAATACCTCTCAGCCACGAAAAGGGACGTGTCTGAATCAGTTCTCATGACGTGGATGAACCCAGAGCCCGTTCGAGTGAAGTCAGAAAGAGAAAGCCAAACACCATATATTAAGGCATATATAAGGACGAAGAAGATGCTGCTGATGAACCTACGATGGAGATGCAGACACGGAGAACAGGCTTGTAGACACAGCGAAGGGCAAGCAGCGGGTGGGAGGAACAGAGACGGTGGCACTAACACGGGGACATTATCACACGTAGAAGAGACAGCCACTGGGAATTTGCCGACTGATGCAGGGAGCTGTCTGACAACCTAGAGGGGCGGGGTGGGCTGGGCAGTTCAAAGGGGAGGGGACATGTGTATCCCTACAGCTGATTCATGTGGGTGTATGGTAGAAACCAACACAATG
>SJYC01015676.1:0-48844 GCA_006408675.1 Madoqua kirkii
GAATTTGCCGACTGATGCAGGGAGCTGTCTGACAACCTAGAGGGGCGGGGTGGGCTGGGCAGTTCAAAGGGGAGGGGACATGTGTATCCCTACAGCTGATTCATGTGGGTGTATGGTAGAAACCAACACAATGTTGTAAAGCAATTACCCTCCAATTAAAACTAAATTAAGAAAAAAAAAAAAGAACGTCTGAAATTTTATCTTTCTTAGTAGTCACTGACAATCCCACTGCCTGAAAACTATTATCATAATAGAGGTGAAGTGACGTGAAGTCACTCAGTCGTGTCCGACTCTTTGCGACCCCGTGGACTGTAACCTACTAGGCTTCTCTGTCCATGGGATTCTCCAGGCAAGAATACTGGAGTGGATTGCCATTTCCTTCTCCAGGGGATCTTTCCAACCCAGGGATCGAACCCGGGTCTCCCACATTGGAGGCAGACGCTTTAACCTCTGAGCCACCAGGGAAGCCCATTATCATAATAACCAGAACTTATTTTTCACCCACAAACATGGAGTAAAATAGGTGTTTCTAAAGATGTTTTAAACTCTTAAAGGACTTAGTTGATAAAAGTACTTAAAATGAAATAAAAGTGCTCTAAAATATTCAGAGTATAGCACATGCATTTCTGAAAAACAGCAAATGCTCCTCCCTGAAAAAAATTATTTTTCTGAACAACTTTCGTTTGGCAAAGAAAACAACCAAAAAAATTTTTTGAGAACGTAGCTATTTCTAAAACAGAGTTATTCTGCAGCAGAGAGACAAAAGAACATTTTCATAACTAGTGATGTAATTACATCAAATCTGTTCATTATAAGAAAATTAACAGTGCTCTGACTTAATGGACAACTTTACCCCAGCAACCAATAAGTTTCAGATCTGTGTGCCAGGTGCAGAAAAGGTTTACTGGAAACAAAGAAAAATCTACATCGCAAACCATAGTTTGTTTAGAAGCGATGCCATTTTGTTTAATTTGAGCCATCTATCATCAGTGATATCTCATCAAC
Organism: Madoqua kirkii; assembly: GCA_006408675.1. NCBI lineage: Eukaryota > Metazoa > Chordata > Mammalia > Artiodactyla > Bovidae > Madoqua > Madoqua kirkii. Next base: position 1,006 of record SJYC01015676.1, read on the forward strand.
TGTCATCTACATGAGTGAGTGAAGTCGCTCAGTCGTGTCCAAGTCTTTGCAGCCCCATGGACTGTAGCCTACCAGGCCCCTCTGTCCACGGGATTTTCCAGGCAATAGAACTGGAATGGATTGCCGTTTCCTTCTCCAAGGGATCTTCCCAATGCAGAGACTGCACCCAGGTCTCCCGCACTGTAGACAGACGCTTTACCATGTCAGCCACCATGGAAGTCCTGTCATCTACATAGATGACCCCTTTTAAAGTCGTGAAGAAATACTGTCTGACATCAGGGCAGGAAAAATCCCACCTGAATATGCGGTCTTCTTAAAAGCTGTGGTTTTTCCAGTGGTCATGTATGGATGTGAGACTTGGACCATAAAGGAGGCTGAGCGCCAGAGAATTAATGCTTTTGAGCTGTGGTGTTGGAGAAGACTCTTGAGAGTCCCTTGGACTGCAAGGAGATCCAACCAGTCCATCCTGAAGGAAATCAGTCCTGAATATTCACTGGAAGGACTGATGCTGAAACTGAAGCTCCAATACTTTGGCCACTGGATGTGAAGAGCTGACTCACTGGAGAAGACCTTGATGCTGGGAAAGATTGAAGACAGGAGGAGAAGGGGATGGCAGAGGATGAGATGGTTGGATGGCACCACCGACACAATGGACCTGAGTTTGAGCAAGCTCCGGGAGTTGGTGATGGACAGGGAAGCTTGGTGTGCTGAGGTCCATGGGGTCGCAAAGAGTCGGACACGACTGAGCAACCGAAAAACAACAAATAGGTGGAATGTTAATTAAAAAAAAAAAAAAGATACAAATGGGCATATTCGCTTAGATTTCTAACATTCAGTTTGAAGGAATGGGCCAACATTTACAGGCTGCTGCTGCTGCTAAGTTGCTTCAGTCGTGTCCGACCCTCAGCGTTCCCATAGACGGCAGCCCACCAGGCTCCCCCATCCCTGGGATTCTCCAGGCAAGAACACTGGAGTGGGTTGCCATTTCCTTCTCTTACAAGCTAGTTGGAGAGAATGAAAATGCATGAAGAGAAAACAACAGAATATGAAGCATAAGCTTTATAGCGCAGAGAAAGGAGGGATTTGGAAAAGGCTTGACATTCTTTTTTCTAAGATTTTTTTTCTAAATTTGGACCACTTATAAAGTCAGGTGGGACAAATGCTCCCTGACCAGGAATCGAATCTGCACCCCTTGTGGTGGAAGGTGAAGTCTTAACCACTGGGTCATGAGGAGAAGGCCGGTGGCATTCTTCTTTCCATCCTCGTATCATCATCTGTCCTGTAAGTACCAGAAGGCCTCCGGGGACAACCTAAAGGTTCCACCACGAGGCAGAGAGCCCTGCAGCGCAGGCCGCGTTATGAGAAGAGAAACAGGAACATCATCTGACCTATTAGCCTCGGGGCTTCTCAGGTGGCTCATCGGTAAAGAACCCACCTGCCAATGCAGGAGATGTGGGAGACCAGGGTTCGATCCCTGGGTCTGGAAGACCCCCTGGAGAGGGCATGGCAACCCACTCCAGTATTCTTGCCTGGAGAATCCCACGGACGGAGGAGCCCCAGCGGGCTGCAGGCCATGGGTTGCAAAGAGTCGGACATGACTGAGCACGCCCAGGATCGGGGCCAAGCTTGATGGCTGTGATAATCAGAGCAGGTCACGAGCCAAAGACGGTTCCAAACAAGCAGGACGTGCGCTAAGTGCAGGGCCAGCTGCCACTCCCCACCCCACACTCCAGCAAAGCCAGCGAAACCCTCCACACCGGAGCCTTTAAAAAAACTTGCTCTTGTAGTTAAGACAGTGGTGCAGCTGAGAGGCACGGCCTCACCACAGTCAGGATATCCTCCCAGGTATAAAATCCAGCCAGAGAAAGTCGCCGTTTACTCACTGAGTCATGTCCGGCTCTTTGCGACCCCATGGACTGTAGCCCGCCAGGCTCCTCAGTCCATGGGATTCTCCAGGCAAGATTCCTGGAGTGGGTTGCCATTTCCTCCTCCAAGGGATCTTCCCGACCCAGGGATCGAAAACCCATGTCTCCTCCACTGCAGGCAGGTTCTTTACCACTGAGGCATCCGGAAAGTCCAGCCAAACTTAACCAGGTTAAACCTGTCCAAGGATGTGGAACGACCACATCCTTGATTCTAAGTCTGCACAGAATCCTCCTCGAGGCGTTTTTGGAATGTGTGAGCTGGCCTGACGTTCACAACTAGACACCGGGATCCTCCAGGAAACAATCCTGTATGTCTGGACGTCTGCACAGCCTTCCCTGGCTCAGAAGATAAATAATCCGCCTGCAGTGTGGGAGATCTGGGTTCACTCCCTGGGTCGGGAAGATCCCCTGGAGGAGGAAATGGCAAACCACTCCGATATTCTTGCCTAAAGAATCCCACGGACAGAGGAGCCTGGTGGGCTACAGTCCAAGGGATTGCAAAGAGTCAGACACGACTGCAGTGACTTAGCCGGCACTCAGATAGTCTTCTCCAGTCCTCCGCTTGCCACTGCTGCTTGAGTTTGCTCATGCCACAGAAATGTTTGCAGACCCCACCAAGAGAAACCACATATGTCTGCAGAGAAGTGATTTGAGAGCAGTGTGGTAGTTGTTATTTTTCTGAATAAAAACACAACTCCTGAATAATGCAGAAAAATCAATCAGCAGTTCTTAAAAATGTGCCTCCTTTCCGTGAGGGAACAGGTGTCATTCTTAATACAAATGTTAAGCTATGAAAATGGATTACAGGAAAAGAATATGAATTCGCTTGCCAAAAGCCACACCGATGAATTATCCTCTCTGATAACTCAAGACGTCTGCGTCGTAGATCAGATCATAAGGACATTCACAACATTTTTCAGCCTAACTCTGTTTAGTTCTTCAACTTAGAATTGATATTCTACTCAACTCAGGGACACTCTTGCCTTTTCTTTAGTGCTCGGGATTCTGTGTTTCCTTGCAGTGGAAAAGAAAAGCTTGAATGACCGATCTATGGGACAAGATGCTTTAATCACTGTGTTAGGATGAGACATTTGCAATAGCCCTTTTTATTCAAATGATGGGCCAGCACTTCCTTGGTGCTCCAGCAGCTAAGAATCGGCCGTCCAGGGGCTTCCTGGGCGGCTCAGTGGTAAGGAATCTGACACCCCAGGCAGGAGACACGGGCTCAGTTCTCAGTCTGGGAGGATCCATCCCACTTGACTCGGAGCAACTAAGCCCATGAGCCACCACTACCGTAACCAACACGCCCTAGAGCCGATGCTCGGCCCCCAGAGACGCCACGGCAATGAGAAGCCCACGCAACACAAGGAAGAGTAGACCTGCTCACCAACACTAGAGACAGCCCGCACACAGCAGAGACGACTCAGTGCACCGAAAGCAAAATCAGTCCAGTTCAGCCGCTCAGTCGTGTCCGACTCTGCGACCCCATGGACTGCAGCACACCAGGCCTCCCTGTCCATCACCAACTCCAGGAGCCTACTTAAACTCATGTCCATTGAGTCGGTGATGCCATCCAACCATCTCATCCTCTGTTATCCCCTTCTCCTCCCGCCTTCAATCTTTCCCAGCATCAGAGTCTTTTCCAGTGAGTCAATTCTTCACATCAGGTGGCCAAGCATTGGAGTTTCAGCTTCAGCACCAGTCCTTTCAATGAACACCCAGGAGTGATTTCCTTTAGGATGGACTCGTTGGATCTCCTTGCAGTCCAAGGGACTCTCAAGCACCTTCTCCAACACCACAGTTCCAAAGCATCAATTCTTATGTGCTCAGCTTTCTTTATAGTCCAATTCTCACATCCATACATGACCACAGGAAAAACCATAGTCTTGACTAGACGGACCTTAGTCAGCAAAGTAATGTCTCTGCTTTTGAATATGCTATCTAGGTTGGTCATAACTTTTCTTCCAAGGAGTAAGCGTCTTTTAATTTCATGGCTGCAATCACTATCTCCAGTGATTTTGGAGCCCCCCCAAATTAAGTCTGACACTGTTTCCACTGTTTCCCCATCTATTTCCCATGAAGTGATGGGACCGGATGCCATGATCCTCGTTTTCTGAATGTTGAGCTTTAAGCCGACTTTTTCGCTCTCCTCTTTCACCTTCATCAAGAGGCTTTTTAGCTCCTCTTCACTTTCTGCCATAAGGGTGGTGTCATCTGCATATCTGAAGTTATTGATATTTTTCCCAGCAATCTTGATTCCAGCTTGTGCTTCTTCCAGCCCAGAGTTTCTCATGATGTACTCTGCGTAGAAGTTAAATAAGCAGGGTGACAATATACAGCCTTGATGTACTCCTTTTCCTATTTGGAACCAGTCTGTTGTTCCATGTCCAGTTAGAACTGTTAGAACTGTTGCTTCCTGACCTGCATACAGATTTCTCAAGAGGCAGGTCAGGTGGTCTGGTATTCCCATCTCTTTCAGAATTTTCCACAGTTGATTGTGACCCAAACAGTCAAAGGCTTTGGCATAGTCAATAAAGCAGAAATAGATATTTTTCTGGAACTCTCTTGCTTTTTTCATAATCCAGTGGATGTTGGCAATTTGATCTGTGGTTCCTCTGCCTTTTCTAAAACCAGCTTGAACATCAGGAAGTTCATGGTTCACGTATTGCTGAAGCCTGGCTTGGAGAATTTTGAGCATTGCTTTACTAGCATGTGAGAGGAAGTCTTTACAGTCTATTAACCGGCCCAGACAAAGGCAGGCAGAGAGCAGACGAGAGCAGAAGGAGGAATTTCCATAGGTTTTTATTTATTTGGACAGTGGCAACTATATACTGGAAGAACCATACAGAAGGGCTTCCCTTGTGGCTGAGCTGGTAAAGAATCCGCCTGCAATGCAGGAGACTTGGGTTCGATCCCTGGGTTGAGAAGATCCCCTGAAGGAAGGAATGGCAACCCACTCCAGTACTCTTGCCTGGAGACTCCCATGGACTGTATAGTCTGTGAGGTCACAAAGACTCTGTGCGACCCCGTAGACGGCAGCCCACTAGGTTCCCCCATTGCTGAGATTCTCCAGGCAAGAGCACTGGAGTGGGTTGCCATTTCCTTCTCCTATGCAGGTCCAAAATGGTAAATGAAAACAGACTTTTCATGGAATCCATGGACCCTGAGTGTCAACAATACATCCCAAGCACATGGTGAGTGGGGGTGGGGGGGTGGAGAATGAGAAACACACGTATACGCAGTCGTGTCCAACTCAGAGACCCCGTGGACTGTAGCTCGCCCGGCTCCTCCGTCCATGGGATTCTCCAGGCGAGAATACTGGAGTCGGGTGCCATTACCTTCTCCAGGGGACCTTCCCCACCCAGGGACTGAGTCCACATCTCCTGTGTCCCCTGTGTTGCAGTTGATTTTTGCCCACTGAACCATCCAGGAAGCCAAAAGGATAAATCAGTTTAGTTCAGTTGCACAGTCGTGTCCGACTCTGCGACCCCATGGACTGCAGCACGCCAGGCCTCCCTGTCGGTCACCAACTCCCGAAGTCTACCCAAACTCTCATCCATCAAGTCAACGATGCCATCTAATCATCTCATCCTCATGATAGATAAGTACCTGCTATTCTAGACCAATGTGAAGTCAGAGGTATTAAACCCACAGAGGGACCTTTAAAAAGAAGCTATTCCATAAATGGTAAACTGGGGGGCAAGTGTGAAGGCCCAGAGAAAGTCCAGGCTGTCCACAGTTTATTTTATTTACAGTGCTATGTGAGTTTCTGCCTACAGTGAAGTGAGTCAGCCACGTGTATACATATGTCCCTTCCCTCTTGCCCCCACCTTCCATCCCCGCTCCCACCCCTGGAGGTCACCACGGAGCACCGAGCTGAGCTTCCGGAGCTATCCAGAGGCTTCCCACTAGCTGTCTATGTCACACACGGTCACGTATATAAGTCAGGGTCACTCTTTAAGCTCATCCCACCCTCTCCTCCCCGTGTCCACGAGTCCGTTCGGCGTCTGCAACTCCGTTCCTGCCCTGCAAAGAGCTTCAGGTGCGGCACTGGTTTCGACTCGACACGTGTGTGTTAATATAAAAATGTGTGCTTTTCTCTTTCTTAGTTCTGAGGTCTATTCTATTTTTTAAAAACTTATTTAATTGGAGGCTAATTACTCTACAATATTGTAGTGGCTTTTGCCATACATTGACATGAAGCAAAAGCCACAAGTAACTCAGGAAACGGCATCTACTCGTGACTGTAAATGTACGTTAGCTTATGCATTTGATCAACCCCCCTGACCCTGAATATCAGACTGTAGCGATAAATAAACTTGAAAGGTGACTAGAAGCAATACGCTCCCCATCCATCTGATATGAAATATTACACAATTAAATGCACTCAGCAAAACCCGTCAGGCTCTGGAAACAAACTGCAAAAAAAAAAAAAAAAAAAAATCAAAGAACTAGAGACTTATGTCTAGTTAATAAAAATTCCAAATTCTAAGAAACAACACATTTTAAGTAATGAAAGCGGGAGATTAGGAAAACATAAAATGAATTGGTAAATTTCCATTATGCTTTCAACTCCAGACGGGATTTTAATAAAAATAGAGAAACAAAGCACCGTAGTGAAAAGCAATGTAGAGAGGCTGTTAAAGTTGATATAGTAATGCAGCGGTATAGGTTAAAATAGTATTATACCAATAGATTATATAATTCTAAGCCCTGAACACTGCACTCCTAAAATTATAAAAATCTAACTATAGACATTTTCTTGCTGTCAAGGCCTTCCAACCTTTTATAGAGAAAAGGAAAGAATGACAGGCTGTTGTATACATTATTTTCTGACTTCAAGTAGGACATTTTAAACCTGAAACAGTATCGTAGACTATCTCACCATACAATTCACCTCTAACATGCAGATTTTAACATGCACTTCATATGGGAAAAAAAAATAAGCAGAACATCTGTCACCCAGTAGAAATCCTGGAACTCCAAGAGCTTCGCCTCAGTGACTGTCAGTGTAACAACTAATAAAACAGACTCAGTGAAAGTGGCACAAAATTCCAGTTACTTAGTTTAAAATTGTACTTCATTCTTTGCAGGAAAAAAAAAAAAAAACCACTTGCTTATGCCAGGTGGCTCTGTTCCTGCCTGGAATCCCAGGTAGCCGAGTGGGAGGTAATGTTTAACAGGTATGGAGTTTCACCATATCTGGCCAACAGGAAAGTTGAGAAATCCCAGATCAAAGGTAAAGATCATTGCTTACAGTGTGCAACTTAGAGGCCAAATCAATCAGGAAGGAAACTTAAGAAAAAAAAAAAAACAATGTAACCTTCTTCCTTGATTAAAATCCAAAGAATATCACTTAATGGCAGGATTGATAGAGTGGAGAAGGAAATGGCAACCCAATCCAGTATTCTTGCCTGGAAAAATCTCATGGACGGATGAGCCTGGAAAGCTATAATCCACGGGGTTGCAAAGAGTTGGACACACCTGAGCGATTTCACTGTCTCTCACTTGATACAGCACAGAAACCTTTTTTTTTCCTTCATCCATGTATTAAAAAAAAAAAAAAAAAAAACCCCTTACTTCTTTGACTGCACCAGATCTCCATTGCAGCACGCGTTATCTTTAGTTGTTGCATGTAGGGTCTTACTTCTTTGACTGGGGACTGAACCTGAGACCCCTGCATTGAAAGCACAGAGTCTTAGTCACCAGACCACCAGGGAAGGCCCAGGGTAAGATCTTGAGGCTGGGACTCAGAGCAAGGGTTTCAACAATAACTCAGTAATTACTGACTAAACATCTAGAAGGCACCCTGCACTGCTGGAACACCATGAGTGAGTGGCGTACGTCTCCTCTGCTTACGGTGGTGGTTTAGTCGCTCAGTCGTCTCTGAGTCTTTTGCGACTTCATAGACTGTAGAGTCTATGGGATTCTCCAGGCCAGAATACTGGAGTGCGTAGCCATTTCCTTCTCCAGGGGACCTTCCCAACTCAGGGATCGAACCCAGGTCTCCCACACTGCAGGCCGATTCTTTATCAGCTGAGCCACCAGGGAAGCCCTCCTCTGCTTATAGAGCTTGCAAAGTGAAAGTGTCCTTCAGCCGTGTCCGACTCTTTCTGACCCCATGGACTGTAGCCCACCAGGCTCCTCTGTCCATGGGATTCTCCGGGTGAGAATACTGGAGTGAGTAGCCGTTCCCTTTTCCAGGTGATCTTCCCAACCCAGGGATCAAACCTGGGTCTCCCGCTTTCTGAGTAGATGGTTTACCATCTGAGCCACCGGGGAAGCCCCATATAGAGCTTGCAAAGTATTTGCAAAAACACAGAGGATTTAAATCAATGCTGGTCAATGAATATATCACCGTTGATATGAAACTGTCAACAGGACCAGCGTGCGTGGACCGTGGTGTGGGTGTTACTGGCCTGAGGCCCAGGGCAAGGAGAAGCTGGCTGGTGCCCACAGGAGGATGAGAACATGGCTGGTAGGGGGGATTTCACAGGATAAGAAGAAAGCAAGGGTGACCCACAGGCTACAAGGGCCTGACGGGGAACTCCAGCTGGAGCTGTGTGATAGCCTGCACGGGTGGAGTAAGGGTGGGAGGCTGGAGGGAAGTTCAAGAGGGAGCAACCCCATGGACTATACAGTCCATGGAATTCTCCAGGCCAGAATACTGGAGTGGGTAGCCTTTCCCTTCTCCAGGGGATCTGCCCAACCCAGGGATCAAACCCAGGTCTCCCACATTGCAAGCGGATTCTTTACCAGCTGAACTACAAGGGAAGCCCAAGAATACTGGAGTGGGTAGCCTATCCCTTCTCCAGGGGATCTTCCTTAGCCAGGAATCGAACCGGGGTCTCCTGCCTTGAAGGCGGATTCTTTACGAACTGAGCCACAAGGGAAGCCCAAGAATACTGGAGTGGGTAGCCTATCCCTTCTCCAGGGGATCTTCCTTAGCCAGGAATCGAACCGGGGTCTCCTGCCTTGAAGGCGGATTCTTTACGAACTGAGCCACAAGGGAAGCCCAAGAATACTGGAGTGGGTAGCCTATCCCTTCTCCAGGGGATCTTCCTAGAACTGAGCCACAAGGGAAGCCCAAGAATACTGGAGTGGGTAGCCTGTTGCTTCTCCAGGGGATCTTCCGGACCCAGGAATTGAACCAGGGTCTCCTGCATGGCAGGCAGCTTCTTTACCAACTGAGCTATCAGGGAAGACACGTGAACATTTATGGCTAACTCATGTTGATGTATGGCAGACGTCAAACCAATACTGCAAAGCAGTTATTCATCAATGCAAATAAACAGCAACAAAATATATGGGGGCAGAAAACGGGCCTGAGGAACACGGAGGGTGCTGGGAGCTGGATCACAGAGACCGTTCCGGCCATGGTTCTGGAATTCCACCTGCATTCCAAGGGAAAGGCATTTGGAGCGCTCCAACAGGGCCCGTTAGGGACAGGGAGGCCTAGCGTCCTGCAGTCCACGGGGTCACAAAGACTCGGGCACGCCTGAGCGACCGAATAACAAACAGGGCCAGGGCTAGGACCAGAGCTGAGAAAGTTCCCCTGCCAGGGTGCCAGGGAAGGTGCTGAAGGATGGAGACAGGTCGCTGGAAGCCACACTCATGAAATGAAGCTGGCTTAGCCCCAGGCATGACCAGGCCAGGTGGAGAGACAAGCGACAGCTAAGAAGGTGACCCAGGGGCTGTGGGAGTTTTTCTTTTTTCTACATTAGAGTGCTGTTGGTGTTTCTGTTCAGCCACCAAGTCATGTCCGACTCTTTGCGACCCCATGGACCACAGCACACCAGGCCTCTCCATCCATCAGCAACTCCCAGAGCGTGCTCAAACTCATGTCCATCGAGTCGGTGATGCCATCCAACCATCTCAGCCTCTGTCGTCCCCTTCTCCTCTTGCCTTCAGTCTTTCCCAGCATCAGAGTCTTTTCCAATGAGTCGACTGTTGGAAGGAGTGAGGCTGAAGGTGAAGCTCCAATACGTGGGCCCCCTGTGCAAACAGCCGACATGTCTAAATGCAGCTTTGTGTCTAAGCGCAATTTCTTCCAAGATAATCCCTGTGGCTTGACAGTCATCCCACTAAAGAAATCTCAGCCACGACGCAGGGGAGGCCACAGACAGGAACTCACTTGTCTCTGTGTAAATAAGTGAGCGGGCGTCAGCCTCACGGCTTAAACGACAGACAGGTGGAGAAATCAGGAGGCAGTGTTTATGTCTGACTGTCTTCATCAGCTTTAGAGCCACAGGGACCTGGTTTCGCCAAGGACCACCCACCACCGTGCCGCAGACTGACGGTCTGAAAGAGAAGCGGGGCGCCATGGGCACCACAGGCGCCCCAGAGTCAGGGGAAGGAGGACGCACCACATCGACCTCTTCCGATCAGTCCTCCGTAAAATTTTAAAAACCCAAAAACTTAGTGGAGCCAAACCACCTGTTCAAACAGGAGCAGCAACATAAAACTTCATATGCATTTTCCCCCCCAAAAATCCTTTAATACATCTTTTTTTCAACTCTACAAAATAGTTGAGAACAAACACAGGTCGAGTCCTTCACGTAGGGTGGCTGAGTTTAAGTGTTGCCACATTTGGCTGCTTGCTTTCTGTGTCCATGTGTACACGTGCACGTAGGCATACAGATACAGCTGTGCATCCGTCATACACAGTGGGAACCGGCAACCCACTCCTGTATTCTTGCCTGCAAAAGCCCACGGACAGAGAAGCCTGGCAGGCTACAGTCCACGGGATCCCAGAGTCGGGCACGACTGAGTGGCTGACCACATGCATACATCATATAGTTTTTCTGCATCACAAGATGTTAAAAGGACAGCGTTTCCCTGCTGGCTCAGCTGGTAAAGAATCCGCCTGCAATGCAGGAGACCCCAGTGCAATTCCTGGGTTGGGAAGATTCTCCTGGAGGAGGGACAGGCTACCCACTCCAGTATTCTGGCCTGTAGAATCCCATGGAATGGACTGTACAGTCCATGGAGTCACAGAGTCAGACACAGCTGAGCGACTTTCACTTGAAAGGAAAGCACTCGTATTTTCGTGCCATGATGTTTCAGAGTGAGCTGCATACACAGCGGCACTTCGCCCCTAAGTATTTTTATCTGGGTCCCCAGCCCCAGGCCATGGAGCTGTCGCGCTCTGCGACCAGTTAGGAAGCAGGCCTCAGAGCAGGAGGTGAGTGGCAGGGGAATGTGGCAAGCTTCGTCTGTATTCACAGCCGCTCCCCACTGTTCACATTAACGTCAGAGTTCTGCTCAGGACAGACGACTGCTGGCCTTAGATTCTCAAAGGAGCACAGCACGCTTCGGATGCGATTGTCTTCCATCACCCCCACACGGGACCGCCTAGCTATAGGAAAACAGGCTGAGGGTTCCCACGGATTCTCCATTATGCCGAGTTGGATCATTATTGCGATAGTTATCACGAGGTAATAATAACGGAAATAAAGTGTTCAATAAATGTAATGCCCTTGAATCGTCCCCAAACCATGTCTTAGCCTGTGTCCGTGGAAAAAACTATCTTCCACGAAACCAGTTCCTGGCACCAAAAAGCTTGGGGACCATTGTCTTATTAAACTAAGGATAGCTTCTCCCCCACCACAATACGATAAAAACCGTTCCAGGTAGCATGGATTCCATCAACACACCTACACAGTCCCCAAGTACGTGTACCACTTGGCTCTTTATTTTTTTTTACCAATCCAGGAGCCGTCTGAGACTCAGGTATCATTATGCTTCTGGGTCCTTTTGAGATCTGAAACGGTGCCCCCACCCCTGACCTTTCTTGGGATTTTTTGTGACATTGACTTTCGGAGGGAAGAATTCACATCAGTTGGCTTAGACGATGCAGCATGTTCTGGGTTAGCCTGCTTAGTTCTTCTGAGCAGATTCAGGTTGAACCTTTTTGGCAGCGATATTACACCATTTTTTTTTGACTAATTTTTTTAAAAATTATTTCTTTATTTTTTGGCTGTGCTGGGTCTTCGTTGCAGAGTTTTCTCTACTTGTGGCGAGCAGGGGCTTCTCTCCAGTTTCAGGGTGCTTCTCACTGGGCTGCCCTGCTGGCTCAGTTGGTGAAGAATCCGGGAGATCTGGGTTGGATCCCTGGGTTGGGACGATCTCCTGGAGGAGGGCATGGCAACCCCCTGCAGTATTCTTGCCTGGAGAATCCCCACGGACAGAGGAGCCTGGCGGGCTACAGTCCACGGGGTCGCAGAGAGTCGGACACGACTGAGCGACTGAGCACAGCCTTTTCACTGCAGCGGCTTCTCCTGTTATGGACCTCGGGCTCTAGGGCATCCCGGCTTCAGTAGTTACGGCATGTGGGCTCCAGAGCAGACAGTCAGTAGCTGTGGAGCACAGGGTTTTGTTGATCTGAGCCATGCGGGATTTTCTCAGACCAGGGATCCAACCCACCAGAATGGGCACGTGGATTCTTTACCTCTAGCTACCAGGGAAGCCCCACCCCGGTTGCTCGCGGCCAGGGTATGGAGGCAGGATACGGAAGCAACCTAGCTGTCCACTAGCAGACGAATGGATGAGAAAGCTGTGGTACATATACATATACATATACATATACACAGTGGAGTATTACTCGGCCACTAAAAAGGATGCATTTGAATCAGTTCTAATGAGGTGCATGAAACTGGAGCCGATTATACCGAGTGAAGTAAGCCAGAAAGAAAAACACCAGTACAGTATACTAATGCATATATATGGAATTTAGACAGATGGTAACGATGACCCTATATTCGAGACAGCAAAAGAGACAGAGTCGTTTGGACTCTGTGGGATAAAGCGAGGGTGGGATGATCTGAGAGAATAGCACTGAAACATGTACATTACCATATGTGAAACATCACCAGTCCAGGTTCAATGCATGAGACAGGGTGCTCGGGGCTGGTGCACTGGGATGACCCAGAGGGATGGGATGGGGACGGAGGTGGAAGGGGGTTTCAGGATGGGGAACACGTGTACACCCGTGGCGGATTCATGTCAAGTATGGCAAAAACCACGTCAATCTTGTAAAGTCATTAGCCTTCAACTAAAACAAATAAGTTAAAAAAAAAAGGGGGGGGGCTTCAATAACAAAGTGTCCCACTCTTGGGGGTGTCTTGGTTGGGAGGACAGCCTCTAGACTGCTCTCTTTTATCTTCCACTATCCCTCTTAATGGACCTTCTCCATCATTTTTTTCTGAGACGCACAATATAGTCACCATAATTTTTTTTTTTCAGGTTGGGATTATCTTGACACCCAAATGTGCCTATGATCATGGGTATTTGCTGCCATCACATATCCTCATTAAGGATTTACAGTCCACTTGAGGAACCTTTTCATCATCATCAAAGGATTAAAGAGAAAAAAGGAAAAAAACGACTTGACTACCCCACCAGATAGTTAGGCAGAGTAAGCAACAGACAGGTCGGGTCAAATAAAATGACATTGCATTAAAAGAAGATTTTTCTCCCCTTTTTTTTTTTAGTTCATAAGAAAATTTTAATGTCTCTAATAAATCTTGTTTGGGATGGAAATAAATTAGAAGGAGGAGAGACAAGATCAAAGCATTTCCTCATTATCAAAGTCTTCATCCACATGAAAGGGACATTTTTAAGAACCCAAACTCTGAATTTTGAATTCAATACATTGAAACACCTCGTGAGGGGACTTCCCGGGGTGGGGGGCGGGGGTCCAATTTTTAAGACTCCTTGCTTCCCTTGCAGGGCATGAGGGTTCCATCTCCGGTCGAGGAACTAAGATCCCACATACCCTACGTCATGGCCAAAGAAAATCCCCCTCAAGGATGCCTTTATGTTGCTAAGATATAATGGATATTGTTATTAGGTATTTAGGAAGAGGTATTTTAATCTCCACTGAAAGATTAGATGTACACCTCGTGAGGGGACTTCCCGGGGTGGGGGGCGGGGGTCCAATTTTTAAGACTCCTTGCTTCCCTTGCAGGGCATGAGGGTTCCATCTCCGGTCGAGGAACTAAGATCCCACATACCCTACGTCATGGCCAAAGAAAATCCCCCTCAAGGATGCCTTTATGTTGCTAAGATATAATGGATATTGTTATTAGGTATTTAGGAAGAGGTATTTTAATCTCCACTGAAAGATTCTCACTTTGCATCAGAACATTCAACAAGCATAATGCATTGTCATATTAATTTATCATGAATTAATCATGAGTCTTTTTTCAGCTGCACATTTTTAATTAGCTACCAACTCTGTGAAATTTTTTTCCCCAAGCTCTGCTTGCTGGGTCCAAAGAATGTCAATCTCCTTCCAGACTAAAACAATAAAAAAAAAATTCTCAAAGCATTTCCTTGCAGATCGTACTGCTGTTTTCCAGAGGAATAAAAATAAAACTCTTATTTAGCAGGTGCTTAAGGCTTTGAAAGCTGGGTCGGAAATCAAAGCCAGCTCCCACAGTAACAACACGTTGAGAAAATAAAGTATCCCTTAAAAGAATCCCCGAAAAATTGGTTTCTCAAAGGGGAAAAGAACCCAAGAACCTTTTAAAGAACAAATTACAGAAATCACAATAGAAAATGAATCTGTGAAGCCGCTCAGCGTTAAGAAGTAACGCAAGCCCAGGCTCGAAGCCTCTGGGGATGTTTCCTCTATGACCAGAAAATCTCTGCTTCAGGGGTATAAATTTAATACCAAAAAAAAAATTTTCCTAAAAGTTCATTGTCTTTTTCTACTCTTTAATTTGGATTCTAACTCTAATCCCTCAAAGTAAAATACCAGTGACTCTTCTAGGAAGAAAAAAGATTTAGTCTCCTGCTGTGTTGATGGGGGTTTCTCCACTTGGCGGTCCTGACATTGGAGGCTGGGGGAACAAGTGACTGTGGGCTGTCTGTGCATTTCCAGAAAGGTGACCAGCATTTCTGCTTCCACCACGCTGACGCCAGGAGCCGAGCCCCTCCACACTTAGGAAACCCCAAATACCCCCCAGTTCAGTTCAGTTCGGTCACTCAGTCGTATCCGACTCTTTGCAACCCCATGGACCGCAGCACGCCAGGCCTCTCTGTCCATCACCATCTCCTGGAGTTTACCCAAACTCATGTCCATCGAGTCTGTGATGCCATCCAACCCTCTCATCCTCTGTTGTCCCCTTCTCCTCTTGCCCTCAATCTTTCCCAGCATCAGGGTCTTTTCCAATGAGTCAGCTCTTTGCATCAGTTGGCCAAAGCATTGGAGTTTCAGCTTCAACATCAGTCCTTCCAATGAACACTCAGGACTGATCTCCTTTAGGATGGACTGGTTGGATCTCCTTGCAGTCCAAGGGACTCTCAAGAGTCTTCTCCAACACCACAGTTCAAAAGCATCAATTCTTCAAATATATCCCCCAAATGTTGCCAAATTCCCTCTGGAAGGCAGAATCGCCTTCAGGGAGAAGGGCTTGCCATCAGCAACCTCGGAGTCCCAAGCTGCATTTGGAGGACAGTTACATCTGTCTGCAGGCTTCCCAGATAGCCCTAGAGGGAAAAAACCCAGCTACCAATACAGGAGACATAAGAGACTCGGGTTCGATCCCTGGGTCCGGAGGATCCCCCGGAGGAGGAGAGTGTGGCAGCCTACTCCAGTATTCTTGCCTGGAGGCTCCCATGCACAGAGGAGCCTCGCACACTACGGTCCACGGGGTCGAACAGAGTCAGACACGACTGGAGACTTACCATGCACGCACCCCCATCTGTCTGCAACCCAGCATCTCGGCTGGCAGGACCATCCAGGTATTGACCCTATTTCTCCCAAACAAAGCGCATCCTTTGCACTTCATAACCGCCCTGTGCACTTCCACTGTATAGAGGAAACCTCGGGCACAGGAAGGTAAATCCTCTCTCTGAGACCAGGAGGCCAGCGAGGGGTGGCGGGGGATTGGGGGGGGGCTGGCACTCAAAGCCTTGACTCCACGTGGTTCCACCTCTGGGAGCCTTTGGGTACCACTGTGAACCGTATCATCTCTGACAGTATCCCCATGCCCGTTGCCCGGGTCTGTTACTATGGAGGTCAGTGAACGCTCCCTAGTGCCACCCTGATATCACAATATCAGAGCATCACAAAGATGCAGCCTTTGAGACTTTCCCAGAGGTCGAGTGGTCAAGAATTCAACTGCCAAGGCAGGGTATGCAGGTTCAATTCCTCATCCAGGAAGATTCCACATGCCTCGGAGCAACTGAGCTCATGGTTCAGGCGCTGAGCCAGGTCTGACTCTTTGCGACCCCATGGACTGTAACCCACCAGGCTCCTCTGTCTCATGGGAGTCTCCAGGCAAGAATACTGGAGTGGGTTGCCATTTCCTCCTCCAGGGGAGTCTTCCCAACCCAGAGATCCAACCCATGTTGCCTGCGTTGGTAGGCAGATTTTTTACCATTAGCAGCCTGGAAGACCTGTATTATTATTTTTTATTTTAACTTTAAAAATTTGAGAGCTGGGGCATCACATGTGCCATGCAGGATCCTAGTTCCCCGGCCAGGGATGGAACCTGTGTCCCGTGCAGCGGAAGTGTGGATCCTTAACCAGGGAACCACCAGGGAAGTCCCACGAACCACCACCGTAAAGGCGCCAAATACGCACGTGACTTAGACAACACAGCCGGACCATGGTGTGAAAAGGCGGTGACATTTTCAGACTGAAAACATCCCGACACACGCAGCTCGTACTTACACTGACAACAGTTTCAGATGGTCTTGGGTGCTTCTCCTCCAGATGTCACCGTACCGAGACCACCATGTGCAAGGAGGCAGACGTGGAGGGCCTCTCTCAGCAGACAGAAGCGGGGTGCACTGAGCTTATCCTGTGAAGCCATCCAAAAGGAAAAGAATCAGATACCGAGGGATCACATTCTGAAACAATTTCACGAAACGGCTCTTTCTGGCCTCGGGGTAGCCTCCTGCTGCCTGTTGCTTCTTTTCAGGCTCTGCCCAACTCCTACTGATCCACAGGAGTCAGCTGAGGGGCCACCTCCTCAGGGAAGCCCCCCCGTGATTCACACAGTCTACAGCAGTTGCCTCACAGTTGCTGAATCCTGGCACCGCTCCCTATCCTCCCCAGAGCAATTGTCACTATTTGGCACTGTCTATTTGTCTGGTTTTGTTTTCTGTGGTTATCCTGTCCTTTGCATAGCCTCAGAGGGTCAAAGGGTAGGAACATTTTTTTTTCTCATAGCAACTTCTCTACCAATATTTTCCCAGTTAGAGCTGGGCTCACAGACCAAGGCCAATGGAACTGTCTGGTTTTGCAGCCAGCTAAGAAGGTTTTCATATTTTAAACAGTTGAAAAAAGAACGCTTTTTTTGGTGACACAGTAAAAGAACGTGAAATTCATATTTCCAGGTCCGTAAACAAAGTCAAACAATACGGCAACATTCATTCACTTACTGATTATCTGCCCCAGGCTAGGAAGTCCAAGCTGAGCAGTTGTGACAAAGATTGCTTGGCACGAAAACCTGAAAGTATTTTACTATCTGGCTGTCTACAGGAAAAGTTTTCCAATCTCTGGTCTAGAAGCCCCACATGAAATGAAAATGAACTCAAACAAAGCCAAATCAATGGTTTTGAACATACTATAGAATATGCGTGTGTGTGTGTGTGTGTGTGTGTGTGTGTGTGCGTGTGTGTGCGTGCGTGCATGGTAAATTCCTTCAGTTGTGTCTGATTATTTGAGACCACGTGGACTGTAGCCTCCTGACAAGCTCCTGTGTCCATGGGATTCTCCAGGCAAGAATACTGGTGTGGGCTGCCATTGCCTTCTCCAGGGGATCTTTTCAACCCAGGGATCGAAACCAGGTCTCCTGTGTCTCCTGCACTGCAGGAGAATTCTTTACCCACTGAGTTATCTGGGAAGCCCAAATACACACACACACACACACACACACCACACACTTGTATTAAACATAACACACATATGCTGCTGCTGTTGCTGCTGCTGCTGCTGCTAAGTCACTTCAGTCGTGTCCGACTCTGTGCTACCCCATAGATGGCAGCCCACCAGGCTCCCCCATCCCTGGGATTCTCCATGTAAGAACACTGGAGTGGGTTGCCATTTCCTTCTCCGATGCATGAAAGGGAAAAGTGAAAGGGAAGTCCCTCAGTCGTGTCCAACTGTTTGAGACCCTATGGACTGCAGCCCACCAGGCTCCTCTGTCCATGGGATTTTCCAGGCAAGAGTATTGGAGTGGGGTGCCATTGCCTTCTCCATCACACACACATATATGCATATATATACATATTCCACTCTATATACGTGTACATTGGGCTTCCCTGGTGGCTCAGTGGGTAATGAATCTGCCTGCAATGCAGGAGACTTGGGTTCCATCCCAGGGCTGGGAACCTGCCCTGGAGAAGGAAATGGCTACCCACTTCAGAATTGTTCCCTGGAAAATCCCATGGACAGGGGAGCCTGGCGGGCTATAGTCCATGGGTTCACAAGAGTTGCACACAACTTAGCAACTCAAGTACCACCATACATATGCACATACCTCTGATATATACGCACATACATATATATCCACATATATCATATATATATGATACATTTTGTTGTACACTTGAAACTAAAGTGAAAATCACTCAGTCGTGTCCAACTCTTTGCGACCCCATGGACTGTAGCCTACCAGGCTCCTCTGTCCATGGGATTTTCCAGGCAATCGTACTGGAGTGGATTGCCATTTCCTTCTCCAGCGGATCTTCTTGACCCAGGGATTGAGCCCGGGTCTCCCACATTGTAGACAAACGCTTAACCGTCTGAGCCACCCATGGCCCCATATATATATGATACATTTTGTTGTACACTTGAAACTAAAGTGAAAATCACTCAGTCATGTCCAACTCTTTATGACCCTATGGACTAGACAGTCCATGGAATTCTCCAGGCCAGAATCCTAGACTGGATAGCCTTTCCCTTCTCCAGGGGATCTTCCCAACCCAGGGATCCAACCCAGGTCTCCCACATTGCAGGTAGCTTCTTTACCAGCCAAGCCATTGTAAATCAATCATACTCCATTAAAAAGTTAAAAGTTTAGGTTCGATGCAGGATACAGGAGGCTTGGGGCTGGTGCACTGGGATGACTCAGAGGGATGGTATGAGAAGGGAGGCGGGAGCGGGGTTTAGGATTGGGAACATGTGCACGCCCATGGAGGATTCATGTTGACGTATGGCAAAACCAATACAATATTGTAAAGTAAAAAATTAAAAATAATAATAAAAATTAAAAGTTTAAAAACATTTAAAATAAAATGAATTTTTTCTTTCATTTAAAAAGCAAAGCATGGGTGTAGGGAACAAAGTATAAGGGAGACTGGGAAGACTCTTGCACACAAGGATGTTTCTCTGCTCCTTCCAAAAGGCACAGACCCAGGGTCACAAGGACTCTGAGTTGATAAGGAAGTTCCCCAAAATAAAGTCTTAGCTGCAGTAAATAAGTTAAGGTAAAGGTTATCTCACCCCGCGCCTGCGCATTGTATAGTCACTGAATCATAGTGTTTGGCAACTTGCCCTGTAAGTTGTTGTGGAAAAGATATAAAATAAGGCAGCTGCAAAAAGCAGGGAGAATGATGAGAGAATAAGAAAAGAATAAGAAGAATAAAGAAAAAGATTCAAACCACTCGCCGTGTTGGTGTTTCATTCCGTCGCTAGCACGTGGGAATAGTGCGATGTCAGCGTGGACCCTTCACCTCCGCCAGGCACAGTCACCGCTCCTGACCGTTCACCCTCACACTCTCTCCCCAGATTAAGACCATTAAGGACGTGAACTGGACCAATCGGGTGACTGCCCTGGGGAGCCAGCGCAAATCCAATTCATCACAATCCTCTCTCACGCCCACATGGGTTATTTACAGAAAACAGATTTAGGAGAGGGGCATGGAAGCCTTCTGACCACTTGATTTGCCACTTTATGAAGAGGAACAAAGAAGGACAAACACGTCTAAAGGGAGTAGGTCGCCACGCCTTTATGAAGAGGAATAAACGCGTCTAAAGGGATTAAGGCACAACGCCTTTCGCCTTTCACGGGTGTTGCCACAAGGAACCAGCCCTGCAGAAGGAAGACAAAACGGAAGCCTAACAGGCCTCAGAGGGCACCGGATCTTCTGAGCCACAGCGATTTTGCCCCACGCGGGTCACTAGACGGCGCCTAGAGGCATTTCTGAAACTCAGACATGGAGCTGGAGACTCCTGCTGGCCCCCAGTGGGGAGAGGGCACAGATGTTGCTGAATATCTCATGAAGCACAGGGCAAACACTCCTCCCCGCTCCTGCCAGAAAGAACGAGGTGTTCTCAGACATCACTGGCGCCAAGGTTGAAAAACTGCATCAGAGAAATGGTCCAGTAAGCCTTTAACCAGCTCTGATGCTAGAGACTGGCAGGAAAAAAAAAAGGGGATTGGAAGAGGGTCATACCTAGCTTGTCCAAACAATGACCCACAGCCAGTGATAACTGAGACCTTCCCTGTGTGTCCACACTCAGTCGTGTCCGCCTCTTTTGACCCCATGAACTGCAGCCCACCAGGCTCCTCTGTCCATGGGATTCTCCAGGCAAGAACACTGCAGTGGGTTGTCATTTCCTCCTCCCGGGGAATCTTCCCCACTTAGGAGTCAAACCCAGGTTTCCTGCATGAACAAGTGGCTTATTTACCACTGAGCCACCCCGGAGGCCATAGGTATGTGAACAGATGTTTTACTTATTTTGAATTGCTACACCTCACGTTTTCCTTAGAGATAGGAAATACCCAGGGTGTTGACATCCTCACACAATTTAATTTCCCAGTATACGAATACACTGTAACTATCACAGCACTTGTCTTCATGTAACCTATGGGGAGAGATTTTCATACATTTTTCTGCAGGAATACTAACACCTTTGATTACGGACTGCTCCCCACACATGCTGGTGGCCGGGGTTCGGGGGGGGTGCATCCTATGTGATCTCGAAAAGACAAATGTTGCCTTTGTAAAATATGCAGAACTCAATTCCAGAGTACCACCGGCTCCAAGGACTTCAGTAAGAAACTCTATCAATAGTCAGGGTGTGTTGAGAGCTTGTGTTACCCCCAACTGTGAAAATCCTGAGAGTTTAATCAGAGCCAGGGCCAAGTTGCCATTATGTATCAACATGTGGAATTAACAAATCAGATAGCTATCCCTTCCAAAGCAAAACCACGTGGTGTTTCCCTGCTTCCCACAGCAGAGATTCAGTTATGTGGCTGAGAAGTTGGGTCACTTTTCAAATCCATAATCGAAAATACTATGATTTCAGTTCCTACATGAGTGCTCAGCCGCTCAGTAGTGTCTGACTCTTTGAGATCCCGTGGACTGTAGCCCTAGCCAGGCTCCGCTGTCCGCGGATTCTCCAGGCAACAATACTGGACTGGGTTGCCACTCCCTTCTCCAGGGGATCTTCCCAACCCAGGGAGTGAACCCACATCTCCTGCATTGGCAGGCGGATTCTTTTTCAATGCGCCACTGGGGAGGCCCTATCAATTTCCGATATAATCATCCGTAAATCCTTCAACTATTGAATCTATGATCATCATCTGTAAAGTCCTCAGTTAGTGACTGTATCATCATTTGTATACCCTTCAATTACTGAGTTTATGAATATCTGTAAGCCTTCAATGACTGAGTCTATGACCATTTGTAACCCTTAAATTATTGACCTCATCATCGTCTTATAAATCGTGCAGTCATTAGGCGTCTCATCACCTAAACCCTTCAATTGTTGAATCTATCATCATCTGTAAACCCATCTCATCAGAGGGTGAGATGGCTGGATGGCATCACTGACTCAGAGGTCGTGAGTTTGAGTAAATTCCTGGAGTTGGTGACTGACAGGGAGGCCTGGCGTGCTGCAGTCCACGTGGTTACAAAGAGTCGGACACGTCTGAGTGATGAACTGAATTGAACTGTAAACCATTCAATTATTTAATCTTTGCTCATTTGTTCAGCTCAATTTGGTTGCTCAGTTGTGTATAACTCTTTGCAGCCCCAGGGACTGAAGCACACCAGGCCTCCCTGTCCATCACCAACTCCCAGAGCTTGCTCAAACTCATGTCCATTGAGTCAGTGATGCCATCCAGCCATCTCATCCTCTGTTGTCCCCTTCTCCTCCTGCCCTCAGTCTTTCCCAGCATCAGGGTCTTTTCCAGTAAGTCAGTTCTTCGCATCAGGTGGCCAAAGTACTGGAGCTTCAGCTTCAGCATCAGTCCTTCCAGTGAATATTCAGGACTGATCTCCTTTAGGATGGACTGGTTGGATCTCCTTGAAGTTCAAGAGACTCTCAAGAGTCTTCTCCAGCACCACAGTTTAAAAGCATTAATTCTTCAGTGCTCAGCCTTCTTCACAGTCCAACTCTCACATCCATATATGACTACTGGAAAAAAACCACAGCTTTGACTAGATGGGCCTTTGTCAGCAAAGTAATGTCTCTGCTTTTCAATATGCTATCTAGGTTGGTCATAGCTTTTCTTCCAAGGAACAAGCGACTTTTAATTTCATGGTGGCAATCATCATCTGCAGTGATTTGGGGGCCCAAGAAAATAAAGTCTCTCACTGTTTCCATTGTTTTCCCATCTATTTGACATGAGGTTATGGGACAGGATGCCCTGATCTTCATTTTTTGAATGTTGAGTTTTAAGCCAGCTTTTTCACTCTCCTCTTTCACCTTCATCAAGAGGCCCTTCAATTACTGAATGTATGATCAATTATGCAGTGTGTACAGATGATCATTCTTTCGTATCAAATTTAAGTGGGGGGAAAATTATAATAAAAAGTTGGGTACATCCATAGGAAACAAAATCAAAGTATAAACGATAAAACTTTTTGTTCAAAAGTGATTCTTGCAACACCAGCTCATAGGACAAAAGTATTTCATCTCAGCCATGACGACATTTCTGAAACTTCCCTGGACTTGCAAACCCAGCAGTAACTCACTAAACAGCCTCTATCTGCCATGATGCTGGACTGTGCTCACGTTTTACCGGGTGTCTGATGGTGACAGTCAGGTGGCAGGCTGGGGCTCCACCACGGCCGATGGCCAGCGGTCAGAGACCTGCATCCTTGCACAGTGGTGGAGTCTACAGACTCCCTTCCTTGTTCAGGACACACCCCCCGGGGTATTTGCATTCACACCTCACGGAAGATAACCTTCCTAGATGGCTCCGCAAAACAGCGCCTCTTATATTCGTCCCCCATTAACTGTCCTTGGCCTGAGCTCACCTCCTGACTGGTGTTTTCACCACCAGTGATGAAGCTCAGCTGCCTCTTGGGACCTGGCAGTTGGCCAACCAGTCTTTAGAGTCACTATTTTATGCTAAACAGAAAAACTAACTGAGCTCCTGAATATGCCCAGAATCTTCCAAGTTGTATCAGACAAACACCACTTTTGTTTCCATCTAGTCAAAGCTATGGTTTTTCCAGCAGCCATGTATGGATGTGAGAGTTGGACTATAAAGAAAGCTGAGCGCTGACGAATGGATGCTTTTGAACTGTGGTGCTGGAGGAGACTCTTGAGAGTCCCTTGGACTGCAAGGAGATCCCACCAGTCCATCCTAAAGGAAATCAGTCCTGAATGTTCATTGGAAGGAGTGACGCTGAAGCTGAAGCTCCAATACTTTGGCTAGGTGATGCAAAGAGCCAACTCATTGGAAAAGACCCTGATGCCGGGAAACACTGCAGGCGGGAGGAAAAGGGGACGACAGAGGATGAAATGGCTGGATGGCACCACTGACTCGATGGACGTGAGTTTGAGTCAGCTCCGGGACTTGGTGATGGACAGGGAGGCCTGGCGTGCTGCAGTCCACGGGGTCGCTGAGAGTTGGACACGACTGAGCGCCTCAACTGACTAACAGTCCCAGATATCACTAGGGGTAAAGAACCGCCTGACAGTGAAGGAGATGTAGAGATACCCGGTTGGATCCCTGGGTCGGGAAGGTCCCCTGGAGGAAAGCACGGCAGTCAGTCCAGCATTCTTGCCTGGAGAATCCCGTGCACAGAGGAGCCTGGCCGGCTACAGTCCGTGGGGTCGCAGAGTCAGACACGATTGACTGAGCGGGCACATCACATCAGGCTCCATCAGTTACCAGGGAAACCAGGCTCCTCAGCTGAACAACCATCACCCTTTAATAAACTAGCAGGTGGAGGCATTCTGGCCAAAGGGGCAGGGGTGGGGCACATCTGGTCACGTGAGTAACGTGTACACGAAGCAGTGACTGGTCCAGCCGGGTACCTGCAGACAGCAAGAGAGCAGCCGTGCTGAGTGGCCTGGCAGTGCATGCAGGGAAGCGGCATGCAACTCGAGAGAATCATCTGTCAACCCTGGAATGTCGATTTAAAAATGTGATTTAGAGGCAGACTCATAATTACTTGGTTTCAGTGTAAAAGTATTAATCTAGGAGAGTGGGGGGATTGATGGAGCGTGCCAGCTACCCTAGATTAATAATTTTACATTGAAAGCAACTGAAAAATGACCTAATACTCCATCAGGAAAGACTGAGGGCAGGAGCGGAAGGGGTCGACAGAGGAGGAGATGGTTGGATGGCATCACTGATTCGATAGACACGAGTTTGAGCAAGCTCTGGGAGTTGGTGATGGACAGGGAGGCCTGGGGTGCTGCAGTCTGTGGATTCATAAAGGGTCGGACACACCGAGCGACTGAACTGAACTGATGACTTAAAATCCAAAAAGCTCAGTTATAGGTGAGAGCGCGGATGCCCATGAAGGGTGAGTGCCTGACCCAGCGTCACCCAGGAAGACAGCTGACACCGTGTAAAATCTGAGGTCTCCAGACCCTAGTTCTGGGTCATCCAGGTGGCATAATTTGCCTCTCTACAGGGTGAACATTCCTACCAAGGTCAACCTTGGCCACCAAGGGCAACTTTTGTCAGGGGCCTGTATTTGCCAGGAGGGGACTTTAGCAAGACTGCACACTAACCTTTCTGGGTACTTCATCTAGGGCATGTCTATGCATTAAAGGGAGAGAGTTGAGTCAAATCTGTCAACATCCACTGGCTGGCCAATTGGTTTGCTTGTTTGGGTAGAGCTTTCAGAAGCCAAGTTAACTGCTAGAATCCCATGAACAGAGGAGCCTGGCAGGCTACAGTCCATGGGGTCCCCAAGAGCTGGAGTGAAGTGACTTAGCCAGCAGGCACCCACGCACACATGCATGAGATGAGCAGCTGTGAATCTACGGATTCGATGGGGGTGGGTGGATCTGTCATGGTGAGAACCACAAAGGAGTCTTAGTTTGTGTTAGCAAATCTCTTGTGACCCCACGGACCCACCAGGCTCCATGGGATTTCCCCCAAGCAAGAATACTGGAGAGGGTTGCCATTTCCTCCTCCAGGGAATCTTCCTGACCCCGGGATTGAACCCGGGTCTCTTGTGTCTCCTGCACAGGCAGGTGGATTCTATACCAGTATCACCACCTGGGGTTCCCTTGTTAGTAAATCAAACAGCACGCACTGCCAAAGACAGCTCAGGATGGGAGGCAATCCTTTGCCACGGATCAAGCGAGCATTTCCACGGGATGGTCTCAAAGAAAGTCCTCACCACCGTCTGAAATGAGGTGCATAAGGGAGCTGGTGATGGACAGGGAGGCCTGGCGAGCTGCGATTCATGGGGTCGCAAAGAGTCGGACACGACTGAGCGCCTGAACTGAACTCAAAGTGCAGATACATGATTCCAGGTGGGGCAGCAAAGTATCCGCTGTTGGAAGCTTTGGAACTTTGAAAAGACAGATGCTGTTTTCGTGCATTTTTACCTTCCTAAGGACTAGGTCTGAGGCAGTGGATCTGCTATCCTGTCAAACTGCATGAAAATGCCTGGGTAAACTTGGAAACTAGAGCACCACGCTTTGTTTTTTTAGCTGTACCAAATGGCACCTACTTGCCATGCGGGAGACCCGGGTTCGATCCCTGGGTCGGGACAATCCCCTGGAGAATGGAATGGCACCCACTCCAGCACCCTTACCTCGAAAATCCCACGGAGGGAGGAGCCTGGTGGGCTACAGTCCAGGGGGTCCCACAGAGTCACACACAACTGAGCGACCTCACTTTCATCTTAAGTGTCTGGATGAGTTTGTTTGGGCTTTTTTGGTCCTCCTGACATGACGTTTCTCTGCCACTTGCCCAGCCTCCCAAACATTCCTTTTCAAAGTTTGGCGTCATTTTTTTCTCTACACCGACTTCCTACTCTCTCCCTTCCCCACTGGGATCTTTAAGGATTTGTGATTACCGTGGCAGACATTAATGTCTGAGTCGATTCTAATGCCTGAGTCATTTCTTTCTCTCAGTCCCTGGCGAGGAGATAAAATCTATCTTTATCTGAACGACTCTAAACTTCGGGGCACGTGTTGACCATTCACTATTTCACAGGTTTAAAAGAGTCGGGTCACTTCCTCCCAAGAATGTCTATCACTTCGCTTCACCAACCAATTCTTTCTAGTTTATCACAGTCAATTTCCACTGTAATATTTTTATCTGCTCGATGAAGTCTCCAGAAAGAAGAGACGTTTATCAGATACTAAGCTTTCAGCTGGGCAAGACCGCCAGCGGATGTCCATGAGCTAAATTTTCAGATCACCAAAGTTCCAGATACACTGGGCTTCTGTGCCAATTTTTCATCACCTGGAGGTAAGAATTCATTATTCATAGTCTGGATCCGGCCTGGGTATCTATTGTATATTTCCAAATTACATCACTTCACCTTTTCTCTCTCTTGAAAACCCTTACCAAATAATGACTTCCCTGGAGACTTGGGTTCGATCCCTGGGCTGGGAAGATCCCCTGGAGAAGAGAACAGCAACCCGCTCCAGTATTCTTGCCTGGAGAATCCCACGGACAGAGGAGCCTGGAGGGCTCCAGTTCCTTGGGGTCGAAAAGAATCAGATATGACTGAGAGACTAACACTTCCACTTTGATCAAGTAACACCCAAGGATGCTTCTATGTGCAGATTTAAAGTTTCAGTCTTTATTAAGAACCACACAAAGTGAGTGTGAAGTCACTCAGTCGTGTCCGACTCTTTGCGACCCCATGGCCTGTAGCCCACCAGGCTCCTCTGTCCAAGGGATTCTCCAGGCAGGAATATTAGAGTGGGTTACCGTTTCCTTCTCCAGGGGATCTTCCCCACCCAGGGATCGAATCCGGGTCTCCCGCATTAGAGGCAGACGCTTTAACCTCTGAGCCACAAGGGAAGCGCCAGAACCACACAAGGTGCCCATATTAATGCACCTCCCTTAACCCTCTTATTATCTGTGCCTGTTGAAATAATCCTACACGTATTCAAACAGACAGTGAAAGTGAAAGTCGCTTGGTCGTGTCCGACTCTTTGCAACCCCATGGGCTGTAGCCTGCCAGGCTCCTCTGTGCATGGGATTCTCCAGGCAAGAATACCGGAGTGGGTAGACGTGCCCTTCTCCAGGGGATCTTCCCACCTCTAGTCTCCAACCCAGCTCTCCCGCACTGCAGGCAGAGTCTTTACCACGTAAGCCAGCCGGGAAATTCCAGTGAGATCAGCCTGAGAAGACCAACCACGATCATCTCGGTGACAAATAACGGTTTCCCTGGTGGCTCAGCTGCCTTGTATACCTCTCGCTTGTTTACGAGGGAAATGGGTCTTGAGGACCTAAGCCCAGGAAAGCGTTCTATACACCCTTCCTTTGGAAACGAGCATAATTGGAAGTACCAATTTGGAGAAGACGTTGAAAATGGCAGAAGAGGAATCAGATGCTTTAGCGTGCAGGCAAGCATTCCAAACAGTGAGGGGCAAGAGGGTTGACAGGACTGAAGGGTTTTATTTCCTCACGCCCGAGCGATTAGCTCTGGGAGCTCGTAACACAACGATTATAAGGTCATGTCGCAGAGTGATATAATCTGATGACTCTCAACATGGGATGACTCATCACGGGGGATGACAAGAAATAGGATGAAACGGAGAAAAATACGACTTTTAAAAAACAAACTCAGCAAAGGGTGGCAGCGGGGATTTAAAAAAAATGGGCGTTAAAGGATCTCGCTGGGGTGATGAAAAGGTTCTAAAACTGATTGATGTGATAAATAGAATGTGATCATAGCATGACTTGGTAATTTAATAAAAACCACTGAAAGGTACAACTTGTTAAATTTCACAATATGTAAAGTGAAAAGTCATTCTGTCGTGCGTGACTCTTTGCGACCGCAGGGACTGTAGCCCAGCAGACTCCTCTGTCCATGGGAGTCTCCAGGCAAGAATCCTGGAGTGGGTTGCCATGCCCTCCTCCAGGGGATCTTTGCTGACCCACAGATAGAGCCCGGGTCTCTCAAATTGCAGGCAGATTCTTTACCATCTGAGCCATCAGGGAAGCCCTCATAATATGTTAAATGTCCCTTGAAAAAGTTGTAAAGACATATTACATCATATGAAGAAAAATGATACAGATTGAATTAAAATATATATACATATATATACATATCTATGTAAACTTAGAACAGAGTGTCCTCGTGTGCCAGTGTAAATTGAATAAGATGGTTGAACTTTCACACAGTTTATCATTTTTCTCTTTTTTGTGCATGCGTGCATGCGTGCTAAGTCGCTTCTGCCGTGTCCAACTCTGGGTGACCCCATGGATTGTAGCCCGCCCGACTCCTCTGTCCATGGGAGTCTCCAAGCAAGAATCCCGGAGTGGGTTGCATTTCCTCCTCCAAGGAATCTTCCCAACCCAGGGATTGAACCTGCATCTCTTACGGTTCCTGCATTGGCAGGTGGGTTCTTTACCACTAGTGCCCCCTGGGAAGCCCTTCTCTCCTTAGGCTAAACACGTGGGTGTGAGTCAGGTGTATCCTGATGTTCTCCGTGGGGACACGGCCACTCGGGCGGACCTTCCAAAGCGTCTCTGTGAGGCAGTCCCGTCAGGACGGGGAATGAACGTGCTTGAGAGAAGCCAAGCTCTCCGGAAAGGTAAATAAAGCCCGGGCAGGAGCGTTCAGAGAGAAAAGCAAACGGGCTCTGACTCACGGAGGAAACTAACATAACAGAGTGCGGGGAATGTCCCAGCTCAGGGGCTCAGGGCCACGCTCACCAGTGACTGGGCCCCTGGAGGCCTTGGAGAGTTTGCACACGGTGTGGGCATGGTGGCTCAATGGCACATGGATTTCTGGAGGGCAAGCACAGGGCTTTTCACTGCCCCTGTCTTAAACGAGTCCCCGATATTCTCTTTATGGATAGTCCAAAGTCAGGATTTTTAGTAAGCTCTCCAAAGACAGCAGTATCTTTAAGATTGAAAGTGAAAGTGGCTGTCTTGTCTGATTCTATTTGACCCCATGGACAATACAGTCCATGAGATTCTCCAGGCTAGAATCCTGGAGTGGGTAGCCTTTCCCTTCTCCAGGGCACCTTCCCAACCCAGGGATAGAACCCAGGTCTCCCGCATTGCAGGCAGATTCTTTACCATTTGAGCCACCAGGGAAGCCCATCTTCAAGATTATTTCCATGGAATCTTGCAAGTCTTTAAATCACAGCAGGTTTTTATTACTGAAACTCTGCCAAGGGTAGATGCTAATTCTTTCCAATTGAATTTACTTAAATTCAATGATTAGGAAAGCCCCAGGACTGCAAGGAGATCCAACCAGTCCATCCTAAAGGAGATCAGTCCTGAGTGTTCATTGGAAGGACTGATGCTGAAGCTGAAACTCTAATACTTTGGCCACCTGATTCAAAGAGCTGACCCAATGGAAAAGACCCTGATGCTGGGAGGGATTGGGGGCAGAAGGAAAAGGGGACGACAGCGGATGAGATGACTGGGTGGCATCACTGACTCGATGAGTGAACTCTAGGAGTTGGTGATAGACAGGGAGGCCTGGTGTGCTGTCATTCATGGGGTTGCAAAGAGTCAGACAGGACTGAGTGACTGAACTGAACTGAATGACTGAATAGGTAAAGAATCCATGTGCAATACAGGAGATGTGGGTTCGATCCCTGGGGTGGGAAGATCCCCAGGAGGAGGAAATGGCAACCCACTGCAGTATTCTGGCCTGGAGAATCCTATGGACAGAGGAGCCTGGCGGGCGACAGCTCATGGGGTCACAAGAGTCGGGCAGGACTGAGCACACACAATATACACACACCGTATGGTTTGTGGAAGGGGGATGGTGAGTCGAATTGGTAAACATGTTTTCACGAAGGCAGCAACGGCCTGTCTGCTTTGGTTTTCAACGGCATGGAAAGAAATTCATTTCCAGAATGTTTATTCTTCCAACAGCCTAGGAAGAACCCACAGCGTGCATCTTTTGCAAGAAGTGTTTTCTACAAGAGATGACGGTGAAGCTGAGAATGCAATGAATGTCGTGCTTCAGGCAAGATTCTCCTGGGACGGCACTGATGCCTTAGGGGACTACAGGTTTGGTGAAGAGGGAAATCGTAAGTCTTGCTGAAAAATATAGGAAAGTCTGTGAATACACGGAACTGTGGGCAGCATCCTGAGCAAACTGATAATCAACTGTCACATTTGTGCGTGTGTGCGCGCTCAGTCAGTTAAGTCCTGTCCAAGTCTTTGTGACCCCGCGGACTGCAGCCCGCCAGGCTCCTCTCTCCATGGGATTGTCCAGGCAAGAATACCGGAGGGGGTTGCCGTGCCCTCCTCCAAGGGATCTTCCCCACCGAGGGGTTGAACCCGAATCTCCCATGTCTCCTGCGCTGCAGGTGGGTTCTTTTCCACGGAGCCACCTGGGAAGCCCTGTCTCGATCGAGGGAAAATGTAAAAGGACCGCAGACAGGGTTCAGAATATCTCTGACACGTAGTTCATCACAGGTCTAAATGGACTTGCCCCTCCAATTCAGCTCACCAGCTGAACCAAGAAAAAATAAAGTATAATGTCATGCACAAGGTTCATCCAGCTTAAAAGGGGCAAAAGCAAAGAAATGATAGCAAGAGCCCTCCCACTTGAAAACTCTGGTGACAGCTACGTTCAGCGGTGGATGGGCATGTTTGCAATTCTTGACTTATTTTTTAAACTGGAGTACAGTTGCTTTACGATGCTGTGTTAGTTTCTGCTGTTTAACAGTACGTATTACCTACGTGAATACATATATGCCTCACTCTTGAGCCTCCATCCCCAGCCCCCACTGAAATTCCTGAATTTTTAAAAGAAGGCCGCCCAAAGACCACATAGAGAGTCTTCCAACAGCTCTAATGCTATATGGAATTAGGTATTACCAGTATAGTCTACACACACCATTGTACCTGGGAGGCTTCTTTTCCTTAGCTAGAAGCCCTCCTTTGGCTCAAAATCATATGTAAGTAGTCACCCAGCCTCTTTCACGCTGTTCTGTTTGATAAAATCTGTAACCTGGTAATGGGCCCATTGGACAGAAGTGTATTTGTTGAGGGTGGCAATGAGAGTTGGAAGAGAGGTGGGGATTACTGCAGTCAACCCCGAGATAAAGGGGCCTCACATATCTGGGATTTGAATATTCACAGCCTTTGCTGACAGAGGTCCATCTAGCGAAAGCTATGGCCAACCTCGACAGCGGATTATAAAGCAGAGACATTACTGACAAAGGTCCGTGTAGTCAAAGCTATGGTTGTTCCAGGAGTCATGTACGGATGGGAGAGTCGGACCGTAAAGAAGGCTGAGCGCTGATGCTTTTGAACTGTAGTGTTGGAGAAGACTCTTGAGGGTCCCTTGGACGGCAAGGAGATCCTAAAGGAAATCAAAACGGAATACCCACTGGAAGGACTGGTACTGAAACTCCAATACTTAGGCCGTGGGATGCAAAGAGCCGACTCATTGAAAAAGGCCCTGATGCTGGGAAAGATTGAAGGCGGGAAGAAAAAGGGATGACAGAGGATGAGATGGTTGGATGGCGTCCCCGACTCAATGGACAAGAGCGGGAACAACTTCCAGGAGCCAGTGAAGGACAGGGAAGCCTGGTGGCGTGCTTTGGTCCATGGGGTCGCAAACAGTTACACACGACTCAGCGACTGAACGGCAGCAAGAAAAGTCACGGGCCACTGTGCCACCATGTGGGCTCCAAAACCTTCAACTGTGTTCCTAGACCGAGGCCAGCTGGGACGGGAGCGACACAGTGTGGGGTGGAGGGCAGAGAGAGACCCGTGACCTGTGCTGGTGATCAGGCAGGTGGCGGGAGGGTCCCAGGAGACCTTGTTTGCTCCTGGCTCCACGTCGCATTTCAAGGTCAGGAGCAGACTCTGCTAGACCACTCCCAGAGGCCTGGGATCGCCGCCCCCACCTAGAACATCGGCAGCCCCACCCACGCCGCCCAGCCAGGAATCAGCCCGAGGGCTTTTTTGAGGCCTGTCTGCAGCCGGCAGGACAGGCCTGATGGCGTGTCTGGACCCAGGGGCCTGCCCGAGGAGCGGCATCATTCCGTCACCTTGCCCTGCAGCTCAGGGCAGCGGTTTCTGCGGTCCTTACACCCAAGCCTTGGCAGTTCTGCCTTTCCCAACAGGCTGCAGGGAAGACAGAAACCCGTCTTCCAGAGTCTCCCGATCCAAACAGAGGCTTGGCCAAGCCGCCTCTCCGGGTGAAAAGGCCTCTCCCTGAATGCAAGTTCTGACCAGAGACGCTCTCATTTTTTGTCTTGGGGTGCTCAGCTGAATCAGTGAGAACCCTTCAACAGGAAGACCTCAACAATGAACAGAACTTGAAAACCTGAAACTTGGAGTGGAGGGGCCTTCCTGGCGGTCCAGGGGTGAAGATTTTGCCTTCCGACTTTCCCAACAGGCTGCAGGGAAGACAGAAACCCGTCTTCCAGAGTCTCCCGATCCAAACAGAGGCTTGGCCAAGCCGCCTCTCCGGGTGAAAAGGCCTCTCCCTGAATGCAAGTTCTGACCAGAGACGCTCTCATTTTTTGTCTTGGGGTGCTCAGCTGAATCAGTGAGAACCCTTCAACAGGAAGACCTCAACAATGAACAGAACTTGAAAACCTGAAACTTGGAGTGGAGGGGCCTTCCTGGCGGTCCAGGGGTGAAGATTTTGCCTTCCGGTATGACTCAGGGGCTCTGGGACAACCTAGAGGGGTAGGATGAGGAGGGAGGTGGGGGGATTCAAGAGGGATGGGACATTGTGTGTAGGTCTCACTGATTCCTGCTGATGTTTGGCAGAAAGCAACAAAAGTCTCTAAAGCAATTATCCTTCAATTTAAAAAATACATAAATTTAAAATTTTTTTTAAAAAGATGTTGCCTTTCAATGGGTGTGGGTTCAGTCCCAGGATGGAGAGCTAAGATCCCACCTGTTTCACAGACCAAAAAAATAAATAAATAAAGCAGAAAGAGTGTGGTAACAAACCCCATAAAGCCTTAAAGACAACAACAGCAACTGGAGACGGGAAACGGCACAGCAGCTGATCAGAAAGTAGAACACAGAAGGGCCATGTGAGCCGGCCACACCTCTCAAATGACTCGCCCAGCTCTCTCAAAGACATCCCTATGCCCTGGGTTCACGGCGGCAGGCGCCCCAAGAGGCGAAATGTGAAAGCCCCCCACACGCTCCTCGACAGGGAAAGGGGTGAACGGAATGCAGTCCAGCCTGAGACGCTGTAGGATTCAGCCACCAAAAGGAACGGAGTTGTGCGATGCGCTGTTGCTGCTAAGTTGCTTCAGTCGTGTCCGACTCTGTGCGACCCCATAGACGGCAGCCCACCAGGCTCCTCTGTCCCTGGGATTCTCCGGGCAGGAACACTGGAGTGGGTTGCCATTGCCTTCTCCAATGCACGCATGCACGCTAAGTCGCTTCAGCCGTGTCCAACTCTGTGCGACCCCATAGACGGCAGCCCACCAGGCTCCTCTGTCCACGGGATTCTCCAGGCAGGAACACTGGAGTGCGTTGCCATTTCCTTCGGGAAAACCTTAAAAAGCAAGGAACGCGGGGAGAGAAGGCAGACGGAAAGGCCACCTATCGCGTATGACTCCTCGTATAGAAAGTGTCCAAAATGAGGATGGGGCGTCCATGTACACCCATGGCTGATTCATGTCAATGTATGCCAAAAACACAACAGTACCGTAAAGTCATTGGCCTCCAATTAAAATAAATAAATTAAAAAAAAAAATGTCCAAAATGAGTGAATCCCTGGACCCAGAAAGGAGACAAGGGTAAAAAAGGGTAACTCACACCAGGGTTCTGTGACCACCTATAAGTGTGGGAAACGGTTGGAGGTGGGAGAGAAGGAACGTATGTATAACAGTGACGGATTCAGGTTGATGTACGACAGAGACCAACACACCATTGTCAAGCAGTTATCCTTCCATTAAAAAATAGATACATTTAGAACAAAGGGAAAGCAGACTGGGGAGGGGATGACTCCTAGAGGGCATGCGGGGGAAAGGCCGGGGATAATGAAAACATTCTAGAATTAGACAGAGGTAGCAATGCAACAAAGAGGTTCACAATTAAGATGCTCTTGCCTGGAGAATCCCAGGGACCGGGGAGCCTGGTGGGCTGCCGTCTATGGGGTCGCACAGAGTCGGACACGACTGAAGCGACTTAGCAGCAGCAGCAGCAGAATGTGGTTCACTGCTTCAGTCCCTGGTTGGGGAACTGAGATCCCTCAAACTGTGCCTTGTGGCCCCCCCCCCAAAATTTTTTTTTTCTTAAATCAGTTTATTTTAATTAGAGGCTAATTACTTTACAATACTGTCGCGGTTTTTGCCATACATTGACATGAATCAGCCATGGGTGTACATGGGTTCCCCATCCTGAACCCCTTTCCCACCGCCCTTCCCATCCCATTTTTTTTTTTTTTAATAAAAAGGTTCATTATATGTTAGGTGAATTTCACCGCAGACTTTTGATACCAAGAATTTAACAAAGAAACACACAGGGCTTCCCAGGTGGCTCCTGGTAAAGAATCCGCCTGCCAATGCAGGAGACACGGTTCAATGCCTGGTCCAGGAGGATCTCACATGCTCTGGAGCAACTAACTGAGTCCACACGCCACAGCTGTGGAAGGCCACACACCCTCAAGCCTGTGCTCTACAGCAAGAGAAGCTACTGCGCTGAGAAGAGAAACCTCAGCTCGAAACTAGACAGGAGCCCTGGGTCTCTGCAACAAAAGAAAGCCCGTGAAACAGGAAACACCCAGCACAGGAGGAAATTATAATATTATTATAATTAAATAAACAAAGAAATAAGAGAAACATCAAACTGAAGTTTACTTTAAAGAAAAAAAAAATGCCACCAAGCTTCCTAATACCACGAGCATGATATTACATCCTCGAATGGAGATTTGGGCCAATGGCAAGCCCCCACTGGGGGTGCGCACAGGACAGGAGGTCACAGCCGTTGACGATCTGAACCCACCAGCTTAGCCCAGGGACCACAGACTCGGGTGCAGGGAATCTTCTGATAAGCACAGAAGGATCGGAACACTCAGAGGACAGTGCAGTGAGAATTTCTGATCAATAAGAGAAGAGTTTTGGCTGTAAAACCTGGCTGGACTGAAATTGATGTAGCGGGGCCGGGGCAGGGGGGGTGCCTGAACAGGTACCCAGGCTCATAGTGGAAGGAGACTGCTGGGGTCCCCTAGGTTTGGGGAGGCAGAGTCCTTTTGTCCAGAGACCCCATCAAGCCTGCCTGTTGTTCAGTTGCTAGGTCGTGTCCGACTCTTTGCGACACCATGGACTGCAGCACGCCAGGCTTCCCTGTCCATCACCAACTCCAGGAGTTTACTCAAACTCATGTCCATTGAGTCGGTGACACCATCCAACCATCTCTTCCTCTGTCGTCCCCTTCTCCTCTCGCCTTCAATCCTTCTCAGCATCGGAGTATTTTCAAATGAGTCAGTTCTTCATATCAGGTGGCTGAGTGTTGGAGTTTCAGCTTCAGCATCAGTCCTTCCAATGAACACCCAGGACTGATCTTCTTTAGGATGGACTGGTGGGATCTCCTTGCAGTCCAAGGGACTCTCAAGAGCCTCCTCCAACACCACACTTTGAAAGTATCTGGGCTTTCCTGCTCATCTCCTCTCTCTTCAGAGTGGCCACCCCAACACCACACATGTTTATGAATAAGATGAAGACAGAGCTTCAGTGAGTAAGAGGAGATTCTGGTGTAACACTTTGGAATCTTCCATTATTTATTTATCTCATTCCTTCATCAACATCAAATGCAAGTAAACAATGCTAAAATGAGCTAGTCGATTCTGAAGCTGAAGCTCCAATCCTTCCGTCACCTGATGCGAAGAGCCGACTCATTGGAAAAGACCTTGATGCTGGGAAAGATTGAGGGCAGGAGGAGAAGGGGACGACAGAGGATGAGATGGCTGGATGGCATCACCGACTCGATGCACATGAGTTTGAGTAAACTCTGGGAGATGGTGAAGGACAGGGAGGCCTGGCGTGCTACAGTCCATGGGGTCACAAAGAGTCGGACATGATCGAGCAACTCAACAGTGACAACATTATTCATTTTTTGCTTATACATCCCTTTCTCCAAAAGACCGAGTGTAACTAGGCTCTTGGGTTCTCAGCATGCATCTTATCAATCCTATTAAGGTTTCCCGTGCCCTCCTAGGAAAAGGAAATCCTTTGTAGGCAGGACTCTAAGATGACCTCTCTAGCTTTCACCTCCTGGTTACCCACACCTTTGTATGATTCTCTGCTGTTGAGTATGTGCACGTGAGTGGGGGCACCTAAGATGTAGGGCATGGAAAAAGTGAAGGGATGTGACCGAGGTCCCCTAGTCAATTGTCTTGTATGACTCAAAGAGGAGATTGGTGGTGGTGGGCCTGGCCTCATCAGTGGAGCCCTTGGAAACAGACTCCAAGCCTCAGAAGAGGTGCTGGCCTGGTGGCATCCATGGGTTAGTCATGGCGTAAAACGCCTGCAGGGATGGTTGATCCCTAGGAGTGTGGAACCCACAGCCACAGGGAACTAGATTCTGCCAACGTGCTGAGAGGGCTCGGAAGGGAATCCCAAGCTTCAGACGGACACAAATCCCAGCCACTATTTTTGCAAACTTGTAAAGGACTGTGAGCAGAGACGCCAGTTAAGTCGTGTACCAATACCTGGCCGGCAGACTTGGAGATAGTTAATGGACATTGTTGCAAGCCATTAAATTTAAAGTGGTCACTGGATGGATAATTACCGAAACACCCACTCCCAAGTGTACATACAATGGTAAACACAGTTCCCTTTAACCAGGATGCAGAGCCAACAATCCACAGACATAGCAACCGTAGCTGTTGCTTTAGTCGCTGAGTGGTGTCCGACTCCTTGTGACCCCAAGGGCTGTAACCCGCCAGGCTCCTCTGTCCAAGGGATTCTCCAGGCAAGAGTACCGGAGTGGGTTGCCGTTCCCTCCTCCGAGGGATCTTCCCGACCCAGGGATCGAACCTTCCTCTCCTGCACTGCAGGCAGTAGCGATGAGTCAAGTCAATTGGACTTAGAAAGAATTCTCCACTTGCATGTTCAGCAAGCATGCCTGCCCCC
Source organism: Madoqua kirkii (assembly GCA_006408675.1). NCBI lineage: Eukaryota > Metazoa > Chordata > Mammalia > Artiodactyla > Bovidae > Madoqua > Madoqua kirkii. Next base: position 38,365 of record SJYC01015676.1, read on the forward strand.
ACCACACACACACCCCTGGACTCTTCCTCTGAGTCTGTAACCCTCTCTCTGTAAACCACCCCCTGGAAATGGAAAAAAAAAAAACAAAAACCCTTTCTTGGTTTGAGCAAGGGACACCACAGAGTTTTGGTCACTTGCAACCAAAAACTGTCTCCGTGTTCAGCCACAGCAGCTCTCGACACGCGTGACTTCCACCTCCTTATCACTGAGCTCATCACCTGCGCTCACTGGCAGTCAGAAGTTGCTGGAATCCCGTGCGTGTTGCCGAGCACACTGAGTCTGCTCGGGATATGTACATTACATGATGTGACCCAGAACGCCCCGGAAGACGAGTGGTTGCCGACACCTCTTTGGATGAGTCAACCGCGGGACATGTGTCCAGACAGTGGAGTGGAAAAACTCTTGGCCCCAACACTCTCTGTAGGAGATACTTTTGGGTTTTTTGTTATTGTTGTTCCTAGCTCAGTGGCAAAGAATCCACCTGCCAGTGCAGGAGGGTTCAGTCCTGGGGTTGGGAGGATCCCCTGGAGGAGGAAATGGCACCTCGCTCCAGTCTTCTTGCCTGGGGAATCCCATGGACAGAGGAGCCTGGCGGGCTACCGTCCACGGGGTCCCAAAGAATCAGACCCGACTGAGTGGCTGAAAACACCACCAGGGATAGGGTTGAACACACAGGACAACGTCCCAGCTAGAACAAGAACTGTCAAGCCCTGGTAACTTTGTTTTCCAGGGGACACGGGGTGCGGTGTGAACATGTTTCTGGTTGATACAGCTGTGGGCATTGCTCCTGGCATCCAGTGGGTAGATGCCAGGGATGCAGATGAATATCCCACAATGCACTGCGCACAAAGAATGATACGGCCCCAGGCGTCATCTGTGCCAAGACTGGAGAATCCTACTCTCGGGCCGACCCTTTGTCTTACTAATTGTTAAAGGCTTTTTCCTGACTAGCAGTTGTCAACAAGGGGTGACGATGCAGCCCTTTCCCAACGCCCCACCCACGGAGACAGTGGGGATATCCGGAGTCATTGTGATTGTCACAAGCGGGCTTATGCCCTTAGCACCTCCTGGATGGTGTCCAAGGATGAGACGAAACATCCGACAATGCGCAGAGCCCACTGGACAACAAAGAATTCCCCAGCCCCACACGTTAGCAGCGCTCAGGCTGGGAAATCCTGACCCAGAGGCAGACAAGCTCGCCAAAGGACAACCGTCCTTTCTTCTTCAGTTCAGTTCAGTTGCTCAGTCATGTCCGACTCTTTGTGACCCCATGAGTCGCAGCATGCCAGGCCTCCCTGTCCATCACCATCTCTCAGAGTTCACTCAGACCCACGTCCATCGAGTCCGTGATGCCATCCAGCCATCTCATCCTCGGTCGTCCCCTTCTCCTCCTGCCCTCAATCCCTCCCAGCATCAGTCTTTTCCAATGAGTCAGCTCTTTGCATGAGGTGGCCAAAGTACTGGAGTTTCAGCTTTAGCATCATGCCTTCCAAAGAAATCCCAGAGTTGATCTCCTTCAGAATGGACCAGAAATGGCACTGTTTCTTATGGAATCACACAGCTGGCCTTTCTAAGGTCGGGACAGGCCTTTGGTTTGAATATCAGCTTGGGCCCTTATAACCCCTCAGCCTATCTGAGTAAAGAATCCTTTGCCTTTCAGGCACACACACTGAGGGCAGGGGTCAGAAGCTGTTCACGTCTGGGCACAGCGTCCAAGGGGCACAGATGTTCTCCCCAATTTCTCTGGCCACATGTAGGTTTCTGAGCGTTTTCACATTATCGCAAAGCTATGGACTATAGAATTGCTCCTGGCATCCAGTGGGTAGATGCCAGGGATGCAGATGAATATCCCACAATGCACTGCGCACAAAGAATGATACGGCCCCAGGCGTCATCTGTGCCAAGACTGGAGAATCCTACTCTCGGGCCGACCCTTTGTCTTACTAATTGTTAAAGGCTTTTTCCTGACTAGCAGTTGTCAACAAGGGGTGACGATGCAGCCCTTTCCCAACGCCCCACCCACGGAGACAGTGGGGATATCCGGAGTCATTGTGATTGTCACAAGCGGGCTTATGCCCTTAGCACCTCCTGGATGGTGTCCAAGGATGAGACGAAACATCCGACAATGCGCAGAGCCCACTGGACAACAAAGAATTCCCCAGCCCCACACGTTAGCAGCGCTCAGGCTGGGAAATCCTGACCCAGAGGCAGACAAGCTCGCCAAAGGACAACCGTCCTTTCTTCTTCAGTTCAGTTCAGTTGCTCAGTCATGTCCGACTCTTTGTGACCCCATGAGTCGCAGCATGCCAGGCCTCCCTGTCCATCACCATCTCTCAGAGTTCACTCAGACCCACGTCCATCGAGTCCGTGATGCCATCCAGCCATCTCATCCTCGGTCGTCCCCTTCTCCTCCTGCCCTCAATCCCTCCCAGCATCAGTCTTTTCCAATGAGTCAGCTCTTTGCATGAGGTGGCCAAAGTACTGGAGTTTCAGCTTTAGCATCATGCCTTCCAAAGAAATCCCAGAGTTGATCTCCTTCAGAATGGACCAGAAATGGCACTGTTTCTTATGGAATCACACAGCTGGCCTTTCTAAGGTCGGGACAGGCCTTTGGTTTGAATATCACCTTGGGCCCTTATAACCCCTCAGCCTATCTGAGTAAAGAATCCTTTGCCTTTCAGGCACACACACTGAGGGCAGGGGTCAGAAGCTGTTCACGTCTGGGCACAGCGTCCAAGGGGCACAGATGTTCTCCCCAATTTCTCTGGCCACATGTAGGTTTCTGAGCGTTTTCACATTATCGCAAAGCTATGGACTATAGAAAAGTCATGAGGTTTTAAGTAGTAAAAGATGCTTCTAAGTGTATACGGGAGCACAGGATGGCACCGTAAATGGGAAGAAAGCCACCTAGCATAAACACCATCTGATATGCATAGTCACCACAGGCTAAAAGGGACGTGCCGGCAGTCCCAATCCTGGTCCACAGTCCCGAAATGCCCAGCTGGGTTTCAGAATTCAGAACTGTTTCGATTTGATAAGGTCACGGCTTTTATTAAAAAAAAGTAAAAAGTAATTTATTCAAATGATTCAAAGAACCCTTCCCCGCTTCAGAGCTGAACTGTCTTCAGGACAGTTTATGGCAATCATAACACAGAGAGTAGTTTTCTACAATGAAGCATTCATCCTCACACCATTAACACCGTTTAACAGGAAGCAAAGGCTGTAACAGGGTGAGAAGATCTTCACCGAACATTATGGGGATCACTTCAGAACAGATATGGTAAATCAAATCATTACGCTGTATATCAGAACTGTATAAAATGTTAGAGGTCAACGATACGTGGGTCAAACTGAAATGATCTATTCACTTGTCATTTAATAAAGAGGGAATATATATGTAAATATAGACATATATTTATTCACCATTACCTTCATATAACCTGGAGAACGAAATGGCAACCCACTCCAGCAATCTTGCCTGGAGAATTCCATGGACAGAGAATTCCTGGCAGCTACAGTCCATGGGGTTGCCAAGAGTCAGACATGACTAAGCAACTTGCACTCACTCACCTTCATATATAGAGATCTATTAAATCTATATATGTATATATGCACCCTTACCATCACATATATAGATTACAAAAATCCATATATGTATAAATTAACTGTTAACCTCACATATACAGATACAATATATTTTCAAAGGTATCATGTAACCCACATACTTTTGTATTTTCCGGCCACAACACACAGCCTGTGGGACCTTTGATCTGCAGCCACAGGGAACTGGGGCAACACTTGCCCGCTACAGTAGAGGTGGGCAGTGTTCACCACCGGCCTGCCAGGGAAGTCTCAGCGTATACCTGTAGTGGAGTTTTGGACCACACCCCACCATCACAGATATTGATCGTTCTGCAGCCATAAGCGCAAGAAATCTTGGCGTTCTCTCAGAGAAAGGAAGCGTATTCAACGCTACGTCTGTTTCACATTCCTGGATTCAGAATTAGCGTTGTTGCCAAGCAAGCTGTTGAAACACTGGGCTTCCTAGCCTTCGCCTTTTCCTGGTTACAGACAAAGGGCTGGGAGTGGGAGGCCAGGGCTTGGAAAGAAGAAGGTGAGAAAGGCAGGTGCTGGCCAGGCCCGCCTGTGCTGAGGAGCATCCCGGCCACTCCCGAGAACTGATGCAACCCCAGGCTTTCCTCCTCTGTGACGGAGGTAGCAGGCAGGGACCCAAGAAACCCTGGCCCAGTGACTCAGCTCGGGCAAGCCGGGACAGCCTCCAGCAGAAACGACCAGCTGCCAGGAAACGTGGAGAAGACCTGCGAACGTCGCGCCAGGGCCGTCTTCCCGCTTCGGCCATACACCTGGGTGCTGCTTCTTGTCTCCAGTTCAGAAGGCCTAAAGAGGGGGTGCTGTGCCTCCCCGAGAAGCCTTCAGCAGTGTCTGGAGATAATTATCAGACCGGGGCAGAGGTATGCAATGCTCTAAGAGGGAGGTTCTAAATATCCTACAGTGCACAGGACGCCCCCATATAGAGGGACCTGTGGCCCCAAACATCATCAGCGCTCAGACTGATGACCCCTGCTCTCCCCCGAAGCTCTGCCTGACGCATCTCAATCTTTTATGAAGAAAAGTTGATGTACAACGTTGCGTTAATTTCAGGAGTATTGCATAGCGTAGGGCCCAAGAACGTCTAATGAAAGACGATATCCGATACTGTTGCCGAGTATATTATTGGACATTATCCAATAATGTTACCGGTATTAAGGGACACGATATGTCATTTAGGAACAACGAATAGATAAAGTATGTCTCATCACACAGAGGTGCTTAAGATATAGGAGTAAACAGGGACGGATACAGAGAGAGGGGAAATAAACGATTGAGCGAAGTCAACACAGGTTGAGAAAAGATGCGATACCTGTCACCCGACGTTCAGAGGGGACAGGTCTCCCTAAGAGGTCAGTTCTTAGGACCTCATCCGATGGTACGGGACGAGGTCCCCCAAAAGGGTTGGGTATAGAGTACAGAGGACGTAACCGTCCACCCAGGAAATGGTGATCGAAGGGACCACCGAGTCGACCATTTCTTAGACGGGCGTTACTCCCTCTGGGTCCAAACTAGGGACCCAACCCTTCTAGAAGACCTCTTCCTTTATCGGTGGTCACAAGAAGGAACCTCTTAAGGTACTTATCCCCTCGGACCACCCAATGTCAGGTGCCCCAGTGTTTCTCAGCCTGTGCTGACTCTCTGAGTGTGTCGTTGTGCAGAGAGAGGGGAACTCATCTTCAAACAATGCACAGATAAAGACAAAACATATGCATGAGTAAGCATAATAAAAGTTCTAAGGTGTATGTTCACTATATCTCATATACAGAAAGAGACAGACTGACTAGTGATTTCTCATTCTGGGAGATCCAGGTAGGTACGAAAACGTCTACCATTGTGAAATAAGAGACAAATACCGACTCATTATAAGACAACACATATACCTGGTGTATAAGAATTGGGTAATGTCTGTTGGTGGGCACGGAGTTGCTTCCACGTTTTGGGTATTGTAAACAGTGCCTGATGAAGCTGAAGCTCCAATCCTTTGGCCACCTGATGCGAAGAACTGACTCATTGGAAAAGACCCTGATGCTGGGAAAGACTGAAGGCGGGAGGAGAAGGGGACGACAGAGGATGAGATGGCTGGATGGCATCACCGACTCAATGCACAAGAGTCTGAGTAAACTGTAAAGAAGAGGCCCCAGCCTCTGGCCAAACTCTCCATCTGTCTGTGGGCAAGACAACCCCTCTCCTGGAAACACAAAGAGGAATACTGACTCTGGGACCCATCTGGTGTGACCTGGGGGCTTCCGACCAGAGTTGAAAGTCAATAGGATTTCCCTGGTGGTCCGGCGGCTAAGACTCCTCGCTCCCAATGCAGGAGACTCGGGTTCCATCCCTGGTCAAGGGAACTGGATTCCATGTACCACGACTAAAGATCCTTCGTGCTGCAACTGAGACCCAACGAAGCCGAATATGTAAATAAGAATGTTCAGTTAAAAAAACAAAAAAAGGGAAAACAGCAAATCCAGCTGCTGCTCCCTCTGAGCCCAGCGCTGTGTACTGCCCGTTCTCGTCAAATATTTCATGACCGCTAACGTCAGCTCTTGCAGTCTTTCACCGCGTTTTTTGTTTTCTGTCTTGGACAGCCTCGGAGGTGACGCCGTACCTGTGTTTCATCATCACCCGCTCTTTCATTACCTGGATCCCGGGGTGCTGGGTGAGAGCTTGCTGAGTCAGTGACCGAGTTTTTCAGGGCTAACATCCAAACAAGGCGGGGAGTTTAAGCAGAAACCAGGAGCCCGAGAGGACAGCGGAGGTGGTGATAGGGTCTGGAGAACACAGCTTGGGGTTTTTACCCACAAACTTTTTTAAAATTATTATTTTATTTTAAGATTTTTTTTTTTTGATATGGACCATTTTAACGTCTTTATTGGTTTTTTTTTTTTTTTTTTTGCAGAGAGGCCTGTGGGAACTTAGTTCCCTGACCAGGATCTAACCTTCATCTCCCTGCACTGGAAGGTGAACTCTTAACCATTGGATCACCAGGGAAGTCCCTACCCACCATCTTTAAAAAAATTTTTTTAATTTATTTTTATTAAAAAAAAATTCTACCAGTTTATTGCTTCCAACCCATCTCCCTCCACCCTCAAGCATTCATGCTCGGGTGCATGCAACCCCATGGACTGCTGCCCACCAGGCTCCTCTGTCCATGGACTTTTCCAGGCAGGAATACTGGACTGGGCTTGCCATTTCCTTCTCCGATTTATTTTTCATTGGAAGATAACTGGTTTACGATGCTGTGTTCGTTTCTGCCACATATCAACACGAATCAGTCATAGGTATACACGTGTCCCCACCCTCGTGAACCTCCCTCCCACCCCATCCCCTCGAGGTCATCCCAGAGCACCAGGCTTGAGTTCCCAGCACCATACAGCCAGTTCCCACTGGGTACCTATTTTGCACATGGTAGTGTACAAGTTTCAGCACAACTCTCTCCATCTGTCCGACCTATTCCGTTCCAGAGACCACAGTCTGTTCTCCATGTTTGCGTCTCCATTACTCCTCTGCAAATAGGTTCATCAGTACCATCTTTCTAGGTTCCGTGTATATGTGCTGATATTTGCTTTTTCTCTTTCTGACTTACTTCACTCTGTATTACAGGCTCTAGGTTCATCTACTTCATCTCAATTGACTCAAATGTGCTCCTTTTCATGGCCGAGCAATATTCCACTGTGTATGTGTACCACAATTTGTTTATCCATCCATCTGTCGATGGGCATGTAGGTTGCTTCTATTTCCTAGCTACTGTGACCTCCCTGGTGGCCCAGACGGTAAAGCATCTGCCTACAATGCGGGAGACCCAGGTTTGATCCCTGGATGGGGAAGATCCCCTGGAGAAAGAAATAGCAACTCATCCCTGTACTCTTGTCTAGAAAATTCCATGGGCAGAGGGGCCTGGTAGGCTACAGTCCATGGGGTCACAAAGAGTCAGACACGACTGAGCAACTTCACTTCTTCTTCCTAGCTACTGTAAACAATGTTTCGAGGAACACTGCCTACTCACAATCTTTTAAAGACAGTTTCTGGAGAAGGAAATGGCAACCCACTCCAGTACTCTTGCCTAGAAAATTCCATGGGCAGAAGAGCCTGGTAGGCTACAGTCCATGGGGTGGCAAAGAGTAGGACACGACTGAGTGACTTTAAAAAAAAGAAAAGAAAGGGGAAAAAAAGAGAGAGGGAAAAAAAATAAAGACAGTTTCATTCAACCATTTAAGGGAACCTGACAGATATTGTTTACCCTTTAAATAACAAATAGACACTTTTTTCTCTCTCTTCTTTTATCTCTGAAAGCTTTTACACTTCTGAGTTCTGATAGCATCAGTTGTTACATTTACAATCTCATTATAAATGAATATGGGGCAACATCTCAGTTGGCAAATAGGAACGTCCCTGCAAACACCAATTCACTGGAATAATCTCTCGGGTATCCTCACGTGGTTAGTGAACACACAGAGTGCCATTGGCAAATAACCATGACACAGAGGAATCTTTCAAGAAAACAGTCTCACCATTTTTAGTGACATCATCGCAGATGACAATCATCTCTATCGGTCCCTCTAATTCAGTGTGCAAGGGACAGCAGGAAGGAAAAAAACTGAGGTAGACAGGAAATATGTTGACCCTCGGATAAGAAGAAAAGCAAGCAAGACGTGGACATCTTAATTCATTCTGATTATTGATTCATAAGAGAAGCATGAAGCCTCAGGCTGAATGGGGTTTACCCGCATTTCTTAGCCTCTACCGCTGGGAGAAAAATCACATCTTTGGTTGGTTCATAATAAGTAGGTTATGTGTGACAGTCACTGCAAAGGATACATTGTCCCAAATGCTGATCTTCTGTAACTGATAGACAAGCACAGAATAAAACGGTTGAACTGCAAATGGGTTCCCTGCTTAGCCCAGCTCCTCTATAAAGACAGACGACACAGCCAAACCCTGGAATAACAAACAGCACCTCCAAAAACACAATCGTTGCAGCCACAAAGAACCCGAGACGCAACTGTCCTAAGGATGAACTGATGGACGTGCAAGCCTCTCAGTCAGGAAACGTGGTTCTTTGCCGTTTTTTCAGGACACAGATTCAAGTGGTTCATGACAGACTTATTCATACATTTAAGAAAGAAAACAAGGGTGCAAAGTGAAAAAAAAAGAAGAAAATAATGGACTTGCTATTCATTCTGCTTCCAAATTGTTTTGGGAAAAGCAAGCAGTTGCTTTTCCAAAGCAAGCTGAGAATGACTCACTCTTTCACAGAATCTGTTTTAGGGCACATGCGTCTTATTTATATTCCTTGTATTGAACTAAGAAGCAATGCTTCTGATATTACGGTTGGCAAGGCTAATTGCTTACATTTCTCTCTTGAGACAAGCTATAGCACAAAACACACCTCTCTGCTCACTTCCTCTTAAGAGTTCTTCCTCCTGAGCTCTCCACTACTCTCTTTTTTTTTCTTTTTTAACTTTTAAAAATTATTTTTTGTCCATGCCAAGAGACATGTGGACTGTTTGTTCTCTGACTAGGGATTGAACTCGCTCCCCTTGCGTTGGAAGCACAGAATCTCAGCCACTGAACCGCCAGGACATTCCACCACTATTGTTTTTTACCAAACTCGAGTTTAGGGCTTTCATCTGGAAAGAAAGACAAAAAGACGATCTGGAAAATTGATTCCCTCTCCCACAGACCTCATTGTTTCAGAGCAAACAAATGACTGCTTATCGGATAAACCGCTGTGGGTGGCTTTGCAGGTTTCTCCAAAAGGTAACAGTCTTCTCTTTGCAAGGTAAGCTTTCATTACTCCCACCTCAGATGGTTCAGAAATCTCTGTCTCATCCTTCGGCCACCTGATGCAAAGAGCCAACTGGTTGAAAAAGACCCTGATGCTGGGAAAGACTGAGGGCAAAAGGAGAAGGGGGTGGCAGAGGACGAGACGGTTAGATAGCGTCACCGACTCAGCGGACAAGAGCTTGAGTAAACTCCGGGAGACAGTGGAAGGCAGAGGAGCCTGGTGTGCTGCCATCCACGGGGTCACAGAGAGTCAGAGACAACTTAGCAACTGAACAACAACAACAAGCCCTTCGACTTCATTTAATCAAGTCGTGACCTGTAGGCTATTTCACTATGCTATAAAAGGAACAGAACAGGAATCTGTAGACGCCGCCCTTTGAAGCTCTGCGCTAAAGTCCTTATTGCCAGGAGCCGATTTCTGTCTTCATTTATCTGAATCGCTTGGCAGTCGAGAAGCAGGGGCAAAAAAAAAAAAAAATATGAATGCAACTCACCAAGCTATTCACGGTAAAAGACACAAGCTGCCCAGACTTGATTGCAGGACCTCACAGAGCTTCTCCGACTGACCACGCGGGAGGACACCCTGGGCCCCCTGCCTGCCTGGCTTCTGAAGACTCACTGCACGTCCCCGGGGAAGTTATAGGGAACCATCACCCGGCCGTAAAGTCATCCGCGGACAACCAGTGAATCTCTCATAAAGTTATCTAGGCCCCGCGCCTGCGTCTCTCCACGTGTCTGTCCCTGACTGCCGAGTGCCTCATGCATAAATCAGTAGGAAAGCTGGGCTTGCTGACCTCAGTCGTCACACCACGGGGGAGGAAGGAATCAAAGGGACATGACGGTCATCTCGGAGGACGTTTATGCAGAGCACCTCGGAGGTGCGCTAGGGCTGGCCCACGGCCGACAGGCACACCCCAGGTGTGAGTGGAGAAGGGGCGTGCTGAAAGGCAGGAGGGTGGGGGCACGTGCCAGGACCACTGACCACCCGGTGGTCCGCAGCAGGGGGGCGGTGACGGGCGAGGTCTGGCACACAGCGTGCTGCGTGTACAGTGAGCAGGAAACCATTCCCGCCTCCCTGCCCATC